>JAODLI010058490.1:0-15510 GCA_027575585.1 Percopsis omiscomaycus | reverse complement strand
CCCCCCCCCCCCCCCCCCCCCCCCCCCCCCCCCCCCCCCCCCCCCCCCCCCCCCCCCCCCCCCCCCCCCCCCAAGACACGTTAACGCTAAACAGACGTCTCTGCCAGAGATAACAAAGATAACCGCATGCAAATGGAGATGGAACCAAGCTCCCCACAAACCCATTTTCCAAAACAACCAAGACCCTAAAGCCTTAGGCGGCGGTGTCCACAAAGTGCACAGTGATAGAGAGATCTCTCTCTCTCTCCTCTCTCTCGTGTGAGTGACACAAGCGGTGACATCAAGATGAGTGACAGGGAGGAAGCGGTTCTGCTCCG
The DNA here is from genome assembly GCA_027575585.1 of Percopsis omiscomaycus. Lineage (NCBI taxonomy): Eukaryota > Metazoa > Chordata > Actinopteri > Percopsiformes > Percopsidae > Percopsis > Percopsis omiscomaycus. The sequence continues at coordinate 15,193 of JAODLI010058490.1, read as the reverse complement.
TACTTACTGGGCTGCTCAGGACTTGGCACACGGGACAGGGACAGAAGGGAAGGGAGACAAAAGGTTCACGTTTCAGGAAACCAAGCGGACCAAAACACAGCTGACCGTGACCCCAGTTGGGCCATTTTCTGGGCGGCGGTGGAGTACCGTACTTTTTAGGCGTGGGCTCGCCGTCGTTCGCCAGGTCGCCGTACTCCTCTCTGCTGTGCTGGAAGAATATGGCTAGCTTCTGCAGGGCCTCGTGTCTGCTTCTGGAGGTTAGGAAGGAGGGGGGGGGGCACACAGGCTGTTAAGGAGGCGCTCCCCGGACGTGCGCTCGTGGGACAAAGGAACCTGCCAAGCTGGCTGGTTGAGTGTGTGTCTGTCTCTCACACTTACTGTGTGTGCAAGTGCTCCAAGCTGGCGTCGCTGAGCGTGTGCTGGGCACCGGCATGGCCACACACTGGGATTACATCACAATGAATCAGAGAAATGTACAGTACATACAATTAGGTATGCGGCAACAATAAAAATACTAAAAAAAATAAAATAAAAACACCACCACAGGCCAAACTAGCAGGGCTACCGTGACTAAGAAGGCCTGGGCTCAACATGTACTCACACGTCTCCGGCTTTGCGTCGGTCCGCTGGTGAAAGCTACTACACAGCAGAGAGAGAAATCAAATCAATATGGCCCCCCACAAGTTCACAGACAACTGTGAAAAAAACCTCTCCAAAGAAATAGTTAAAGTGGTAGTATGCGTCTGGGAATAGGTATTATTTCTTTATTTCGCTGCAATCACCATTAAAATCTCATTTAGGAGCAAACAAATTTGCAGAACCATGTTGCTGTGTGCGCGAATAAGGGGATCCAGATAACTGCGCTCCCTCCTGCCAACATATACACACTACCACTTTAAGCACTTCCAATTCCTACTCCTGTAGAGATGGAACAGTCAGTCATACTGGCTCTCTGCGGAGGGCGAAACGGTCTCGTCCTCACAGGCCCACTCCTCGCTGTCATCGGTGACTGACGGGAAATAGACACCAAAAGGATTAACGTGCCTGAGCACAATACTTGGCGATGACAGACTTGGCAGGAAAACAGACAATAACCTCACCAGCCCTTACACGGGGTTCCCTACGCTCGTAAACCTCAAATGGTTACAAAGAAAAAAAAGGAAAAAACACATGTGGCTGTCATGCCAAAGTCATGACGACACACCTCAACAGCTCAGGGACTGCGAGGGCTGATTTTTCAATGCTTTAATGACTCAATAAATCATATACATTCTATTTGTCTAGAGTGTGCTACAGTTTTATGATGATAATGATGATGATATATAGCTGACCGGTAGCTACTGAGAGATGCAAGTGTGATTCCAATGGCAATAGTTTAAAGGGCAGTGCATTCCTTTTCTTTCTTTTTTTTTTTTTTAAGAATAAAATAATAATTAAGAAGTAGTAAAACTTACAGCTGCTTGTCAGGACAGGGTGGTTTGAAGATCTGCAATGCATTAAAAAAATAAAACCCCAGAAAGAACACAGGAATGACCCAGATAAAACCACGATGGATTAGACAGCCGGGGAGTGTGGAGGTATTCCGTCTTCCGTACCTGCTCCCGATGCTAACGGTATCCCCGGTGGCTCCTCTCCCGGCGGCCTGGGCCTTCTGCCCCAGCTCCAACATCTCCTTGATATTGAGCTCCACGTTCATCACAGAGATGTAGCCATCTACGCAGGCAAGAGAGGGGAGGCAAACTGATGTACTGTACGCTGTATGCTGTACTATGCTAAAGCCGTAAGAGACAAACTTAGGGCTGGGCCCTCACAGCTAAATGAGCTGGTTTAGTATTAGTCAAACAAATCACAGCTAGTCATAAAAACGTATGCTTTTTTCCCCTTCTTCCCCCTGATAAATGTTGACTAAGCAAGTCTCCAGTGTGCTTATGTTACAAATGACTGTTAAGATGAATTTCTTTAGCTGAGGACAGTCCCCGAAAAATTGTGTTCATATTACTTCAAAAGGAGAGAAAAAATAAACAGTGATACGCTTTATTAATCCCTGAGGAAATTTATATTTCTGGAATAAAATAATTGGTCAAATCGCTGGATTCATTGATCAAAACCGAGGTATAATAATATCTAAAGCGTACCTATGACTTACTAAAATAGCATTAAGGCTGCATGGGATAAACTTGGCATACTGGCGACTCCATCTGGTCACAAGTCGAAACTGCACCCCATATTTGAAGTGGTCTTTGCAAGTTGCATTTTCCCTTTTGACTTGTATTCATTATAGCAACACAAATGAATGCAAGCGAGGCAGAGAACCGCGCATGGTACAGTAGTAACTAATACACTAACTGCATCAATTCCTGTGTGGCAAAAAGTACTTCCTGCCGGTGCGCCGTCAGTACAGACAAACACAAGGGGTCTCTTTTGGTGGCTTTACGGAGGTTTGGGAAGACCAAATAATTTCCATTAGCATTGGAAAATCACTATAAATATTTTAACCAGGAAAAGACGAGCAAGGAACAGGCACGTGCCCCGCCGGGTTGACTCGCCATCGCAACCCACAGCGTTCACCTCACGACAGGGATTCACTCACACTTGTGGTGGGCGTCCCGGGCCAGCCACTTGCCCTTGGGACAGCTGGTGGTGCGGATGATGCTGACCGTGTCACCGCTCTTCACGGGGAGGTCGTGCTTGCGGACCTTGCTGGCCACCGTCACCTTGGCGTGGTACATGGGCTCCTCTTGGCCGGTCACCTGGCAGGGCCAACGACCGTGGGAACGTTACAGCTAGCTTACTGGGGCTCTTACTAGCCTGCGGTACCTTACAGCCCGCTGGGCTCTACGATACTAATGCTATTCTGGTTCAGCTAATTCGATTGGTTTTTAAATGTCACGACAAAATTAGCAAGTGTAAATGAGTCTTTCATGGGGGGGGAACTTCAATATAATTGACTGTTAAATAGTTCCTTCCTTCCCTACCTCAATATTCAGTCGTCCTGCTAATGTTCACATGAATGTTCACCCCTTGTTCCCTGTAGGTGCTGGGCCGTACACATCGATTGTTTATCAAAAACATAAATCTAGCAACATGAGGGCTTAATATTGAGGTGAAGAGGCTACCGAGTCGAGTTAAATTCCACTTTCACCAAATCTTCACAGAGCTAGCACAACAGGCAGAAAAACGCAATTCATTTTTTTGCTCAACTTTAAATTTCTTCTTCATTTCATTTTCCTTCTTCTCCCTTTCTTTCTGCTCTTTCTTCTCCTTTTCCAGCCGTTGTTTCTCCCTCTTCTTCTGCTCTTTGCAGTCCGCTACATCAGGGCTGTGGCGTTCCTTGCTGGAAAACACACAGTGGCAGGGAAACATGAGGAACTAGTCTATAGCCATTACAAATTCTGACAAATAGTAACATACCTTAAAAAAAATTAACAATGATAATACAACTCATTTTCGGTGTAAGAATATGGTAGCGTGCCTATTAGTTTGAAACAAGGCTTGAACTTCATCAAAACACCAGTTTAGCATACCTGTGGAAGTGAGTATGGGTTATGTGACCATGCTCTCCTGATATGCTGCTCCTGAAACTTGGGAATAACAATAAATCCAATCATTTGCTGCCGACCGCAACAGGATAAATGTCAATGATGACTTGTGCCTTTACAAGCAGACATACCATGGATGCCGTGACCATTTGTTAAGACGAGCATCCTCCTTCTGGAAATACAACAGTGCAGTTCTTTTTGCCACAGACGGTTTACAAACTGCATTAAACTACACTGACAAAAAAAATAAACTCACTCACTAATTTTCCCGTTAATTAAATCTAATCAAAGTTAAAGTTACCGTGGGAAAGTTGTCAGCATACGGATCTGTAAGAAACGATTAGTCCAGAGTTAGCGGTTTAGCGGACGTTCAAGCACACACACGGTACAGTACAACAGAATCCTCCTTACTCTTTAGGCCACCTTTGCGTTTACGCGAGTTCTGGCTCCCGCTGAATCTGTTGATGCTCTCCACATCCTCGTACACGTTGTCACAGGTGTCATAGTAAACATCATGTGGATACATGCTGGCACATGGAGTATTTTCATAAATCACTTAATATGGAGATTATTTTTAAACACAATGGTAGTAAAAAGGGTACAAAATGATGGAAAATATTCATCAGAAGTTATCTGAACCCAAATTGTGTCGTTTACACAGTATGAGTGTAAAACATCAACTTTTTTTTTCTAAGATACATTCCCTAACTATTAAGTTACTCAATTATAATTCAGTTAAGTTCACATTGTAGCTTCCTTATACCTTTGTTATATATATATATATATTTTTGTTTAAAGCAACTCACCATTGCTGCGTTTCAGTGCCATTATTCAGTGCTGCTTGGTCACCAAGCTCAGGTTCCTCTGTGGCGGAGTGACTGGACTCACAGGCCTCGCTGGCCTGAGCCGCCGCCCGGTCGATCTGAGGCCAGCTCTCCGGAACCAGGGGCTCCGGGAGCTCAGACAGGTTCAGCGGGCCGGGGAAGGCAGCAGGATCCAGGAGTATCAAGTCACGTCTGGCCAGGTTCAGGCCTTGCAGATCAAAGCTGAGAGGCTCCGACGACAACTCAGCCTGAGAAGTGTCAAGGTCAGCCACCGAGGCCCCGGCGGGCCCCGGAGGCTCAAAGTTGACCATCTCTAAGGCCTCCAGCTCAAGGGCAGCGAGGTCAAGGGGTTCGCCTTCCGCCGTTTCAACAACAGAGTTCTCAAAGTCTGGAAAGTCAGGAGGCTCCACCGCAGGCATGGACGTCTGCTCGGGCTCCGGCTCCCGACCCGCTGCGTGACCGACGCCCGACGATGCCTCTGAACACAGAAGGCCAAAGTTGGCCAATACAAACCTGTCTATTCCTTTAAAACAAAAATAAAAAGATACTCAGTTGTTTTATGCTGCCAAATCTCAGCCCTAGTGCAGTGTAGAAAGTGTACAGCTGTAAGGAGGTGTGGAGAACGATGGGAGCCTATAAGAGATGTAGAGAGGACTAGAGAGGAGAGCGAGACAGTTTCAAACCAAAAGCACACTTGTGAAACGCAGGTTCCTGCCACCAGGGCAATTCCAGATTGTGGCACGCAAACGACAACAAATGAAACGATCTGAAAATCTGAAACAATAACGAATATAAGAAGCGAGCATACCCTGAATTGTGGTTGCACGGTAGCGGCTAAGATCTACACATGGGGGTCTGGGGGGTTTTACTGGCAAAGGCCTCGAGGATCTCAAGTCAGGCATAGGCTTTTTAGGAGGAGTTGGAGGTTTGACAGGTCTCACAGAACAAACGGGTGCTTTGTATTTGAAGATCTTCTTGTCCACGGGAGACTCTACAGTTGGGGAAGCAAAGCTTTAGTAGGCCTACACCAATTTCAAAACACTGGAGACTTTGTGTAAAAGAGCCACTTCCTATCATTTATAGTCCAAAAACCTTTTCAAAAAAAATCAGTAGAATAATTCTTACTATGTCCGCAGCAGATTGCCTTGCTGAAGGGGCGGGCGGAAACGCACGCCAAGTGTGGAAGGGCAACTGGTGAGGCCAGGGCAACGTCTTGCCCCGCTCCACCGGCCTTCGGCGCTAGCGGCAGCGCCGCGTCTGAGCTACCGTCAGGGGGACACGAACTCTTGGCCTTGCCGTAGAGCAGGAACTGCCGGCGCGAGAACTTCTTCTTGGCTCTCTCCAAGGTGTTTACAGGCTGCCTGTCCGAGTCGCCGCTCGTCTCCTCTAGGGGAGAGGTGAGGGCGGCGTCCGGGCTGGTGGGGGGGAACTCTGAGGTCGAATGCTCACCTTGGGCTGAACTCCCGTCCTCCATACTCTGCGTGTCTGCTGAGGACAGTTCCCCCGGAGCGCCCGCGGGCCTGGTGGCCAGATCGGCATAGGCGAACTCTCCGTTCTCCGCGCTCACCTTCAACGCTTTGGCCGACTTGAACGGAAGGAGCAAGCCCTTTTTCTTGACTTTCGCCAGGGGCACGACCTCCTTCGGAGGCTTCGGTTCCTGGTTGGGCTTACTATGGGCGGCCGGCGGTTCCGTTTTATGTTCTTTTACAGGCGGCACTGGAAGCACCAGGGGCATGCGTCTATCCCTGAGCGACTGCCTGCTTGTGCCGTCTGGGGAGGTTTGCTGCTGAGGTGGCGGTGGGAAGGAAATGGGCCGTTTGCCCCCGGACGAACGCAGCTCTTCTCTAAAGATGACCCTGGGAACCACAGGCACCTTGCTCTCGACAGCAGATTGGATGCTGCAAACCAAGGAGCTGCAGTGTGCTCCCGGAGGAGGCACTTTCCTGGGCTTCTCAGCGATAGCTGGTCGATTGTGTCTGGCTTGAGCTAGGGCGGCCTCCTCCTGAAATTTGGCCCTCAGAGCTTTAAAGTTGATTGGGCCATCCTTGAATTAATAACATGCCATCAGTCAGTTAACCGGTTACACATAATTATACAGGGGTTTGACAAACCAGGTCCAGAAAGTAAAATTCCTGACGTAATAAATTATTTCCCTTCCACCTGCTGGATGGCTGTGGTATTACATGATTGAAGCAAATACCCGATTAGGTTACTTTTTCTTTCTGTACCTGGTTTGCAAAGCAATGCGACCACTTCCTCAAGGGCACGGGTATTTATTTGTCTTAATGAAATGTCTAGATTATTTTTAACACCACTAACATAATTACAATATTACAATTACAATTATATGTAAAACACGTTTCAATATAGGCTATGGCTCAAAGCAAGTGTATGTCAAGCACTTCACGTGTAACGTTACCTGTTCCATTTTCGCTGTTTTTCATCCACATTTGTCATTTGGCTTTCGTTTCTATGGGCATGTGGATGTGTCCGACTTTTACTGAATCACGACGACGTGGTTCGTAGATATTTCACCGCAAAATGAATGCGAACGAACTAAATTGATGATACAAACGATTGAATCCGATTAAGCCTGCCACCTTCCGCCAAAGACGCATGCGCAGTGCACCCTGCGCCTGGCGTTAGCAACTTTATTTATACGGTCTATGGTTGGGAAAGGTGTTTTGCTTTATCCCTTTTCCCCATCAGTTGTTCTCAGATTCATAACATGACATTTTGCCCATTTATATTCTTCACATATTGTTAAAATGTACAACAATGATGCGGAGGATTTGAGTGCCTTTAGGCCTACTCTGGATGCGGGAATGGAGCGTGTTTACCCTTCAAACTTCTGTTTACCCTTCAATCAATCATTCACCCTAGTTGGTTCGGTTACGTAAAATATAACTCAGAATGAAAATCACCCAACCTCTCAGCAACATAAAGGCCAGGTGAATCTTCTGATGTAGCTAAACATTATATTTTTACTCTGTTTTACCGCTCTTCAAAATGGAGAGGTTATTTGTAGGCCTACTGTTTGGATTTTGCTCACTTCATCTGATTTCCAAGTCATGCGCTATTGCCGATGGAGTCAGGAACCCATGGGCCTCAGCTGAAAAAAGGTAGAGTATTTCCCCCATAGCCTATGAATATTAAAACAATATACTGTATATTATTACAATTTATGACATGCGTCTTTAATAAATTGAATGGTAATAATATGGGGTGTAGGTATTTTATGGTCAGAGAAGCCCGTGTTGCTGCTAAGAGGAGGGCCAGAGATGTATATCAGCCTGAACCTGTCAACTGTAAGCTGGGGCCCTGGTCACCTTGGAGTCCTTGTAATGCCTGCACAGATAAAAAGGTATTTTATTGACTATGTTTACATGCATACTCATATTACAATGCCTACTATTTGGAATATGTCAACATCCCATCACTGACTACATTTGAACACCTTTATTCTACGACTGTCCAGAATATTGACCTATTCCCAAATCAGCAATGTTGACATGCAGGTTTTCTATTGATGACAATGTTTTTTAGTTGACTGTGTGACCATAGTTTGAGCCTTTAGACTCACGTTGTCAACATAGTGTATTAGTTGCACTAGTAGAATAATACTGGCAAACCTTAAATCACAACCGTCGACCCTTGTTTGTCTGCTATTTCCGAGACATGCCGATCAATAATCAGTGTTTAGGTCATTACTGTAAGAATGAGAAGATCACTGGCTTCTGGTCAGAGGGACCAATGACCTTCCATAGATAAGCACTTTTGCTCTAAGATAAAAAAAATTGATCTCACGGGGGGCTACTATGGCACTCGCCTTTTAGCATTTGAATTGTAACCTATTGACCAACTTGTACATTACACACGAGTATTGTGGACATTGCAGCGTTAGTTGTATTGATTCATTTCATTACGCTTAAAGCTGCATAGAATAAATTTTTTATGAACAAATATGAACTTCATTTCTATTGCTATTATAACTGACCCTCCAAACCCCAATGAAACCAGCAGTGTAACCTGAGACCTTTTTGGAGTTGCTTATGCAACAGTTATTTCCCTCCAGCGTACAGGTAGGTACACTGGAGGGAATCAAACAGGAAGTGCTGCTTTCTGCCTTGCCACCACAAATCTACCCTCAAATCTGCAACTACAGAAAAAAAGTAATACAAAAAGTAAATAACATATGACCAGTTGCCAATATGCCAAGTCATACTGCGCAGCATTAATAGACTACAATTACAATTAAGTCATTTAGCAGACGCTTTTATCCAAAGCGACTTACTTGCTGCTATTACATGGAGCAGGTAGGGGTTAGCCATCTTGCTCAAGGATGCTTACAGGCAGGCTAACTCTGGGGCTCGAACCCACGACCTTCCAGCTGGACCACTAGACTGTCCTGCCCCCTACATACTACATACTTTTGTGTCTACTTAAACATTTATATTATATGAGATCTGAAACTTAAGGTATAGCCTATTACCAAACTTACATTTTATAAAATGTATACAACAATGAAGGACTTTACTGTATATGAATGTGGAACCTGTTGGTCTATTTGTGGTTTATATTAGTTGTATTGTTCTTCAGTTCCGTTTCCGATACCTGGAGAAACCCTCTCAGTTTGGTGGGACAGAGTGTTTGGCCGGACTCTGGGACACACTGAATTGTCCAAGAGCAACCACCCAGTGTCTGGTGGAAGACTATTGTGTAGAAAGCTTCACCTGCCAGGAATCAGGCAAGTCCCATACACACGCATGCATGTGTGTTATAGTGTGTACATGCTTGCGAATGTGCGTACTGTATGTTTAAGTAAAAGACGAGGAATCTGTCTTTTCTTGTATTTCCATGCTTGAGTGTAATGGGAATAATGTATGTATATACTATATGCAGTATGTGTGTTTGTGTGTCTCCAGGACGCTGCATCAGTCCGTCTCTTCGGTGTAACGGAGACAGTGACTGTGGGGACAGTTCCGACGAGAACGATTGTGAGCAGGTCACCGCCAGACAAGACAAATGTTTCACCTTCCAGCCAGTCCCTGGAGCCAAACGTGGCGTGCAGGGGTAAATTCACCATTAAAGGCCACATAAATTCAACCTTTACCACTTGTAAACGTCTTTATGACAAGAACGAGGCAGAGCGACGAGGTGAACGTGGGGATGTAATTGTAACTGGTTGTTTTTTTTCTAGCTACAATGTCTTAACTGAAGAATTTGTGGATATGGTACTCGACCCACATTACTACGGGGGACTGTGCGAATACGTCTATAATGGAGAATGGAGACGATTCACCTATGACGCCTTCTGTGAAAACCTGAACTACAATGACGAGGAAAAAAATTACCGGAAACCGTACAACTACCATACATACCGTTTTATGGTATTGTATAACAACATTTGAACGGTTTATCCACAGATCTGTTCGAATCAAGTAGCTGGTTTGAGTATATTGTGTGATAAACATCTGAACTATCCTCAGGCTTATGGTACTTCGGAGGGCACCGAAGAGTATTATGAAGACATGGCGAGCTTTTTGAATGCACGGAAAACTGAAAGTTCTTTCAATGCTGGGGTCACCATCGGGATCAACAATGTGGAACTAGGCCTGAGTGGGAGTCAAGAATCCATGTTTCTTAGAAATGTAACCCAACACAAAAGCCAGGTAAGCGGATACTTGCAGATCAAGAAATTTTTTTAATAGTATTGTATTCAATGTCTTCAAAGCGATGGTGAATATTATTGAGCCGGTGAATGAATATGGGGATCTGACGTTATCCAGTGCAGCTTTAAGCTAGTGTTAGACTAGAATAGAACAGTTGTAATAGTTGACACCCTCTATACTGTCAACCTGCACGATGTCTTTGGGACCCTCAGGAGCTAGGATTCATCCGGCTTCTGTCCAAAGTGCAAACAGCCAAGTTCAAGATGAGGAGCAATAAGCTGATGCTCCATGAAGACATGTACCAGTCTCTGATGGACCTCCCGGAGCGCTACGACTTTGGAATGTACTCCCGCTTCCTTCAGACGTTTGGAACCCACTATGTCACCGAAGGAACAATGGGAGGGACCCTGGAATATGTTATAGTTGTCAACAAAACGGCCATGGGGAATTCAGGTACTGTGAGCCTTGTGGTGCGTTTGCTTTTAAAGGGACATGCCGCGATTTGTGCCTGGAATTTGTTATTGTAGTCGTACCGTAGCCAGCATTACAAGAACAGTGTTGTTTTGGGTTGCATCTCCTGCACCTGAATGTCTGGCACTCCTCTCTACTCCCCATTCCCCGATTGTGTATATTCACACACACTATTTCAAACATAAACAGTGAGCTGGGATAGAAATGTTGGGCCCTGGGGGAGTAGCGTACCTTTAACAGTGTACTGTAATACCTCTTGTGCTACAGTATATGCCGTATCAGTTTGCCTTCGACAAGTTAAACCTGTGCCTCCCTCACAGATGTTAAAGGCGAAACATTTGGCAGGTGTGTTGGCGCTTCACTTGGTTTGGGCAGTCCCCTCGGCAAGCAGGTTTCAGTTGATCTTACGCTGCGTGGAGAAAAATGTTGGAAACCTTCATCTTACGAAAGACGTGAGTCCTTTAGTCGTTATTATTAGAACATGCTACAGAAGACGAGGCCATTTTCTTTATATATGTGTTGCAACACAATGGTAATGTAGAGTTTAAAAAACTGTACACTTAAAAAATTACGCATTATAAAAACAATAAAAGCAAAGCAAGTGGAGATGTTTTCATGAATGGGCAGTAGCCTTAATTTTGCTGCTATGTATCAGTAAATGGTATAGCTGCTATATAATTTACTGCAAATTTGATAAATATATATGACAATTTTTTTTATTAAGGTCATAGTTTACTAAATTATGTACCAATAATTAATGAAATATCACTTTAAATTCATACGTATTTATCTAATAAATGGGCAGCTGAAGTTGAACCGACAGGTTGAGGTAAACCGGTTATAATGAACATATCTTCTAAATATTTACCCACAGAGGAGCATGCAAAGTCCGGTTACATCAAGGATGTCATCACTCTGGTGAACGGCGGCGTGGCAGAGAGCAGCAGCGGTCTCTTGGCCGTCAGGGACCCAGACACTTACCGGCGGTGGGGGAGATCACTGAAGTACAACCCGGCCCTCATTGAGCATGAGGTGACACCGCACTGTATTAGCGAAAGTGATACTGACCGTCGCTCAGCTGAAACGAATGAATAATCCGCTGGTTGCTACAATGCTGTCTGAAGACTTGTCGACCGGCGAGATAGAGGACGAATAATATTGTGAAAGCCCGTTAGCAAATATGGTGACCGGCAATGCAACAGTGAACCGTGGGGGGGAGGGATAATTCACTTTACTTTATTACTCTATATTTCCTCCTCCCGCTTGTTTGTTCTGGTGTTTATTACATGTAATACTTGTATATCTAAAGCAGGAAGTCTGTCTACAATCAATAATTCTTTATTCTGTATTAAATAATATATAGGGTGAGTACAGGGAACGGTTTTACTAAAGCTTAATATCACTTGGCTTCTTGTCTTTTACTCCCCCCCCATCCCATCTCACCCAGACAATGCCGATTCACGAGCTGGTTCGGCTCAGCACGGCTGCGGACCACGTAGGCGAGAGGCTGGCCAACATGCAGAAGGCCTTTGACGAGTACCTATTGCAGTTCCACCCCTGTCACTGCGCCCCATGCAAGCACAACGGGATACCGGCCATCATCGGCACCTCCTGCCATTGCATCTGCAAGTCAGGCTATGAGGGCGAGGCCTGCGAAATCACCAGCAGAGGTGAGTTATAAAATACTCTTAGTCTTATCTGAGTATCTAGATATAATGTGCAGTGCCTTAAATAATAACAATATAGTGATAAGTATATATCAATATCAATTTTTCTCTAGTGATACATCACAGCAACTGATTATTTTTTTCATTGTCTTACCGTTACTCTCCGGAGGCATGTCTTGACCAATAGAGCGGCCGTTTAGCCATGTTGGAAGTGCATTCTAAGGCAGTGGTTCTTAACCTTGTTGGATGTACTGAACCCCACCAGTTTCATATGCGCATTCACCGAACCCTTCCTAATGTTGTGTCACTAGGGTTAGGGTTACCTAACCTGAAGCCAATGATGGCCAAGGGGGGCATGTCATCACGAATCATATGAGTCGGGTGTGTCTTATCCTCCGCCAAACCCCTAAGACTGACTCAACGAACCCCTGGGGTTCGATCGAACCCAGGTTAAGAACCACTGTTCTAAGGGATGTATTCTAATGGGGGAAACAAAGTGCCAAACAAATCAAGTGTTTGGGCCCACCTTTTAGTTTTGAATGCAAACAATGGACAGGACAGTTACTAGGTGGGGGTTAGGTATCTTGCTCGAGGATTCCTACAGGATGGCCCACGTCAGGCGTTGAACTCCGGACTGGTATTTCGATCCCCGACATGGCCTTTAGGCTGGCCACGAGTCCAGAACACTATACTGCCCCGAGTTTATTTACAGTACGATTTCTCTTATTACTGAAATACTGTGTCACAGATGATGGACTGGTAATGATTGATGTTATTGTGTCATGTCCACCCCTAGTCAGAGAACAATATTGATGATCTGATTATTATTAAGTTATTAACTCGTTGCCATATCTTAGTAATGTTCCGCTAACACACAGCAAAACGTTATATTTAATAAACGTGTATAGTTCTGTGGAGTTGAATGCACACGTTTTAGATCATTTAAACATAACAGTGCTGAGGAAATACGTTAATTTAGTTGAAAACCTAATCATTTTTTATGAGTGTTTACCTCCAATGACCAATGAAGATTCATTTAAATTACAATTAGGTCATTTGGCAGATGCTTTTTATCCAAAGCGACTTACAATTACATGGTGCAGGTAGGGGTTAGGCATCTTGCTCAAGGATGCCTACAGGTAGGCCAACTCTGGGGCTTGAACCCAGAGCCTTCCGTCTGGGAGTCCAACACCTAGGCCACTAGACTATCCTGTCCCCCCCCCCCCTTTCCTGCTAACGTCAGCGGTGCTTTCATTTACCAGACACCAAGACAGACGGCTCGTGGTCGTGCTGGGGGTCCTGGTCATCCTGTCAGTCAGGGAGCAAGGCTCGCACAAGGGCCTGTAACAACCCCCCGCCGGAAGGGGGCGGAGCCCCCTGCCTGGGCTCCTCCTCTCAAAGCCAGCGGTGTTGATGCTGTGATGTTGCTTCACCTCAGCCACTAGCGTGAAGCGGGTCTGTTGTGCTCTTTGCACTGGGAGGTAATTGACTTACTTATAGTTCTGACAAACCGGTTTAGATAAAACAACCTCCTCTGTTGTTTTCAAGCAAAAAAAAGAAAAGGGGGACAATCTAACGGTCCATGTACAATTCATACTATGTGAAATTAAAATGAACTTTGTGTGTCCCTTAGAGCACACACCACTTTTTTTATTGGCTAATGTTGTGAAATGAGGGGTAATGTTGGGTCAGGAGCACTGTTACAACAGCTGGAGAGGAGAGAACAGACATGCCTGGAGACCAAGCCAGGTTTCCCTGGCATAAATAAAATGTGGATTAAAACAAGATTCATACGTTTCCTGTCTTGAGTGTTTGTTGGGTAAATATTAAGCATATTTCAATTGACCCACACTGGGAAGGCACATGGATTCATGCTGTGTTTAATGTCAGATGTTAAAAGCATTCCGTAGTCTCTTGCTGGAGCCCGCTACATGTTATGCCGCCGTTGCTGGGTGCCGGGTTGTTGCACTGCCGGCTTCTGGACTGAGTTTCTCTGCTGCAGGACGACCAGGAAGCCCAACAGCTCCAACTGCCGTCTATGGCTATAGCTGGCAGGGTCAAAGGTCAAAATCGCATTAGTTCACAGATATAACTAAACCAACTTTTTATAGTGTAATGTAACAAGGTCAGACGCAGACCTTCACGCCTCTGAGTGATCTCACAGCCCCGCCCACTGTAGCCAGTCGGACATATGCAGTCACACCTGGTTCCTGACGAGGGGAAAGTTTGTCATCATCATTAAAGGTCAGGTTAATTTGAGGTGAAGCCATACACCCTTAAAAGGTACAATATTTTGTATCCAGGCACAGATACAAAGAACATGGCAAGCACCCTGCCCCAAAAGCATGAAGCAAACTTAAGAAGACAATTAAAGACACTGTTGGTACAGCCACAGCTAAATGAGAAAGAAAAACTGGTATTGCGACTTGCGAGTTTACCTAAACAAAAGCCCAGGCTAGCACAGCTTTTAAGAGCGCGTTACCTCTTAGAGTGGCCACTCCGTTATTATGACAGGGTGCGCACCGACATTCGCTGGCCTCCCCTAGGTACTCTGACAGGGCTCTACGCAGGTTCCTTTTCAGGCTGACATCGTTGGCAAAGTCTCTAGAGTTCACCAGCTCGTACAGTGGTCGTGTCTGAAAAGAGATGCGTGTATTAGTACAAATTACTATCAAGTTACTATTTGACTCTGGCATTCAATTCCCGGTCTTTAAACGTTTGGCTGTGTCGAATTTATTATCGCTCTGGTATTGGTATTGGTTTTGTCTACTGCAATAAAACAACAACAAAACAACAAAAGCACAAAAAAACATATGCTTTGCCCTGTTGTGTTTCAAGTAGGTTACAGTAACATTTAAACCGACCTAATCAGAAAGAGTGCCATTCATAATTAAATAGGCTAAGTTTGCAACACACCAACACTATGGTGATACATGAAGGAATTCATCAATTAGCTTTGAGACTAACAAGATACAAATTGTATGAAGAAATAAATGCATCATGGGAACGGTGACAGAAAG
>JAODLI010058469.1:0-15521 GCA_027575585.1 Percopsis omiscomaycus | reverse complement strand
AGGGTTGGGTGAAAGGAGAATGCCTAAGCCCAAAATGCAATTAACATACTGTACCAACCCCCTTCCACACACATACCGAGAGGGCAGTGTCTTGAACAGAGCAACTGTCTAAACAGATAGAATTGTAAAACATAGGATTCGTATATAACTAAAATAAAATATTCCATAACAGCTGCCACTTAAATACTTCCAGGTCATTTTACTGTTAGGTTCCTAAGCAAAAAAGACTATTCGACCACAGCCCTAGACCCCCTGGTTTGCCGGCTTTCTACTAGATTTGCCGGCTTTCTACTAGATTTGCTTTTTGGATTTTTCTTGCAGTACTAAGTACTTCATACTAATAAGGATGGGCGGATCGATACCAAAATATTGATACTTACAATCCTGATGGTTCAGTTTTGAGAATCGATACTCGCATAAAAAAAAAATCTATAACGCATACTGTCTAAGTAGAAATTTAAAATGGACTGGTAATGGTAAATGGACTGCATTTATATAGCGCTTATTTGTACCAAACACGCCACCCAAAGCGCTGTACATTATTGCCTCACATCCACCCATTCACACACCGATGTGATATATTTAATTAATATATTTATTTGTTTATTTATTAATTTTAATTGTTTAGGATAGGAACTGCTTTTCCTTCTGCCTTTAGACAATACGAATGCCAAAGCTTTCAAATATAACTTTTGATGTGCAAATGTGGCCAGCGGTACAGTGTTATACAGAGCTGTGGAGAGCTGAGATCAAGTGATGCTTATTCCACTGCCTCCTACTAGGGTTGGAGGTGCTTGGACCCTCATAGCTAAAAATGTGCCATAATCAAGCTAGTGCACAGACAATTGTACAGCGTATCACTAAAATATACTGTATATACCTAGCAATCTAGCGCTAGCTAAATTTGACCACATGCAGTGAATACACTCTTCTACAACGTGCATATGGTTTATATGAAATAAGATAGGCTAGAAGCTATGCATGGGCATGAGTAATGTTTCTATTCAGCAGAGTAATCGCATTCCTAAATTTAATATATTTACACAAAACGCCGTCAGCTCCTAGTTTAGGTTAGCTAACTTTAGCTAAAGGACAGTGCTTACCTATCCAGGAGAAAATTAGCCAACTCGGCGTCAGCCTTTAAAGCCTTCCAGACTCTAAACTGTCTCCATCTTTGAAAAGACTCATTGATCATTGATCCAGTTAGTTTACAAGCTTCCATGGCTGCTGCATGCTCGGTTTGCCTGCCAATTTGTTTTGTATCTGGCAACCCAGCGTCTACACACTGGGTAATGGCCATTGGATGGGATCATACGGGACAGAAAAGGAATTTTGTAATCAGAATAAATGGGCTGCAGTGTTATTGTATTTCAAATAATGTGTCCTTAATCTCTGATGATATATCGTTGTCATTTTATGATTTAGTACAGTAAATAAAGAACATAAAGCTCCTTTAATGCACTGTGCTGGTGCCGCAAGACGGCGAGAGGTGAATCAGAATGCACAGAAGTCGGGAGAAGCATTCTCCGTTGTATGTGCTGGCTGAGAAGGTTACATTGAAAATAATTTCTGCCATTTATTGTGCTGTTTCCACTTCTTATAATAATTACAATTATAACAATTACAATTAAGTCATTTAGCAGAAGCATTTAGCAGAAGCATTTATCCAAGCGACTTATAGCATGGTGCTATTACATGGAGCAGATAGGGGTTAGGCATCATGCTCAAGGATGCTTACAGGTAGGCCAACTCTGGCTCAAACCCATGACCTTCCGGCTGGGAGTCCAACACCTAGACCACTAGACTATCGTGCCCCACATAATACATCCATGGCACGGACGGGTCTACATGGCTGTATCCTGAGGTTTTCTATTGCATAAATTTATGCCGGGTAAGACCCGTGTATGCTACATCTTGATTGGCCTTAATGTTGTACAGTGCTGGAAATTGGCCCACTGTTCTACCTTTTAAAAAGAATTACCTGAATGATCGTATATAACATGTAACCTGGAATGAACATCTGTCCAAACCCTGCCCACTAACCACTGTTGTTCCACAAGGGTCTGTGCTGGGTCTCTTATTATTCTCCTTAAACACCAGATCACTTAGCTCTGTAATCTCATCAAACGGATTCTCCTATCACTGCTATGCTGACGACACACAACTCTGCCTATCCTTCACCCTCTTCCCTTTGCATCACCTCAACCTTTATAAGACTGAGCTACTTTACCTCCCGGCAAAGGACTGCTCTCAAATGGACCTGTCCATCACCCTTGAGAACACTGCCGTGTCCTCTTCTTCAACTGTGAAGAATCTAAGTTGTCCTGGACAACCAACTGTCCTGCGCAGCCCACATCGCTGCAACATCCTGTGCCTGCAGATTTACCTCCTACAACAACAGAAGTATAAGGCCCTTCCTCACAAGCGAAGCTAACAGCTCCTGGTCCAAGCTGTAGTGATCTCCCGCCTAGGCTACTGCAACTCTCTGACAGCCCGACTACTGGCCTTCGATACCAGACCCTTACAACTTGTTCAAATGCCACAGCACGTCCGGTATTCAGCCAACTACAGTTCTCCCATGTAACTCCTCTCTTACGACACTTACACTGGCTCACCATATCGGCCCGGATCCGATTAAAGACACTCGTGTTGGCCTACAAGGCAGTAAAAGGAACTGCCCCGCTCTATCTCCAAGCAAAGTTCCAGGCCCCAACCAGAGCACTTCGATCTACCACGTCGGCTGGTCGGCTTGCACTTCTGTCGCTACGAGGGCGCAAGAGTCGCTCAACCCAATCTCGACTATTTTCTATCCTGTCACCACAATAGAATGAGCTTCCGGCAGCAGTCAGGCCAGCAGAGTCATTACCCATCTTCCGCAAGAGACTTTAAGACTCACCTCTTCAGAATCTGTCTTGGTACCTTGGCACTGACCTCTCTACCACTACATTCTACCACTCTAACACTCCCACTAACTGAAATTCTTTATGACAATCCCTTATCTCCCACCTCTATTCTCTATCCTTCTTAGATCGCTTCTTAGAAAATATAGCAATTCTTTCGGCTTAGCGATTACTTTGAGGATCAAACGATATGTACTGCATATTGGAAAATGTATAACTAACCTGGCCCTAATGACATGCTGCTCTTATTCAGAACAGAATGTGTTCTGCTTATGATAACTGGCCTATTGACCTATTGATGCTTTGGATAAAAGCATCTACTAAATGTATGCTGTAAATGTAAACTATTACACAAAACATAAACTGAATGTACACCAATATCTATTTGTGTATAATTCTTTGTAGGGGGTGTATGAAACATAATATCAAAACTTTGTAAATGAGTTAAATTAGGGAATTAGGGGGACGGCTTCTCCGTGTTTATGGTCACCAGCAGCCCATTGTTTCATCCTCTGCCAATTTTGATATTAGTGGACACATTGATTTAAACCCCCTATTTAGAGAATCTGAGGTAGATTTATATTTCGCCATAAAATGTTTTGATTTATTTTATCTAAAAATATATGATTCCACTTAACGTAATCACGTCAACACACGCTATTTGTGATCAATCATGATTGGCAATAGCTAACTGTCAAGAGGGATTCCCAACTTTCCAAAAGAAAAACCCCATCATTGATAAAACCGAGGGAAGCCTGCCTAATCGAAAAACATTTGCCAGCTATCTTGACTATGGAAGCTATATGGAAATGGAAACAGAATTTAAGAAAACATTCGCCAGTTTAGAATAAGTCTCTACCACCGCTGACTTATTGACATTGGATTGGATCTACTTTGCAAGGCGGAAAAGCTACTATTGCTTGCATACAGTTTCGTGGAAGGCATACATATGATGCAATTGCAGCAAAGCCAGAGCAAATTAATTCCTCATATAGCCTCTTTGCCAGCACATAAAACATACTTGACATTGTTTAAATCAGCTTCATATTTCATGACTTTCCTAACTTGTCGTATGGCTGTTCAGTCCATCTCCTTTGGATTCTGTAGTCCCAAAATGTCCTCATCTAGCGTTTTGATGTGGGTGCCGTAGGTTTGCCATGGTTGAGTTTCTGACAGCTGAAGAAATGTTGTGTTGTAATATGAAATGCCTCACCTCTGTCTTTTGGGGGATGGGGGTGGCTTTCTCCTTCAGCTTTTCCCATGGCTTCTTGACACCTCTCTGATCTGGTTCTTTTTGAAACTGTCAATGCTGTCTCCTCTGGTTCATCCTTCTTTGTGTCTGTTTTCGGAAAACAGGAAACTTCTCACCTTTGATTTCTCTCCATTATTTGTTCGCTCCGTGATTCCATGTTTCTCCTCCAACCAGCTGGTGAAGTTGGTGGAGGGTGGGGCTGTGAAAATATAGGCTTTTCTGAGTTTTTTTTTTTATCAGTGAGAGAGACAGCCTCCAGATTATTCAGAGAGGGGGGAGATGGAGGGGATATTTTATTTTGTGTATGTGTACTAAATCTAACCCTAGATCCTTTTAAATCTAATGACCCTAGATCCTTTTAAATCTTACTGTTGAGTTGGTTTTGTAAGATTTGAAGTGGAATGGTTTTCTGAAGAAACCGTGATTTGATTTATTATTTAATAATCATTCATTTACTTGAGTTCAGCTGCCATGGCGAATTTTCAGTCTCACAGTTCCCAACACAGGCTGGCCACAGACCCCTCTCCCATTGTGATAGAAGAGGGGCCCCAACCTTATGGCTACACTTCTATTCAATGTAAATTAACATTTGTTTACCTGACTATTGTGACAAGACCCCCCCCTTTTTGGCTTTTGTTCTTAACTATATAAGCAAGAGATTCCTCCTTGTTGGCAGAGAGACGGTGACACATTCCATGTGAAGCCATACGTTTTTCTCCCTTGATACGCACATTGTATTAATAAAGCCTGTTTCCTCAGATTAACATGCTTACTGTACCCCAACACACTGGAACTAAATCAGGCCAACATTAAAGTTAAAATACAAATAGAAATTGCAACACAATGAACACAAGGAACTCTGGGAAGGGGCGGGGCTTAGCGCAGTCGCTATTGTTCCACCTACTGTATAAATGGAGTTGAGTTGCCCAACTAATATCTCTGCCTGCCCATCATGTCAGAGGGTTCTAGAGCCGGCCCTGAACGGCAACAACTTGCATGTGGAGAAAAGAATGTAGCAGCAGGTGAAAACTAAATATAAAAATATAGTTCACAATCTATTGGGACTGCTTTATTGCGATCGTGTGCTATTTGCAA
Organism: Percopsis omiscomaycus; assembly: GCA_027575585.1. Taxonomy (NCBI): domain Eukaryota; kingdom Metazoa; phylum Chordata; class Actinopteri; order Percopsiformes; family Percopsidae; genus Percopsis; species Percopsis omiscomaycus. The sequence continues at coordinate 10,274 of JAODLI010058469.1, read as the reverse complement.
TGTGTGTCAATGAGTAATCTACAAATATATGCAGTCCCTTCTCTTGAGAACCTACCGCTTATACAGGTAGGTCATGGTAAGCAAAAGGGTCTGACCTATCCTTGAAAGTATGTTCTCTTTGAAATGCCCTCTGTAGCTGCATCCAGTCACCTCATTAATGAAAGGACACGCCATGATTGACAAAGAACACCACATGGGTTGAGTTCCTATTTATAGACTTTTTACTTATTTGATTAAAAACCATACTGTACATCCCTTAAACACATCTGTTTACTTTCTTTTTTGACATAGTTTTAAATTTATTAACCAACACATGAACAAATATAACCGCAAGCGGCAATGAATGGGGTCCAAGCAAGTGCCTATTGAAGCATTGAAGACCTTTGAGACCTGAGATTCAGAGATCAGACTGAGAATGAGTGCAGACCTTGAGAACTGTTAATGCTTAAGGAATGTGAAAATTTAGATCAAGTGCAGATTTTGAGGACTGCTGATGCTTGAGGACTTTAAGAAGTAAGATTGTGGACAGAACAGATAAGTGAGGACAACTTGGCTGGGTTTGCACCATGCAACTTCCTCAGGCTGGGTTTGAACTCAAATCCTTGTTCATCGCAGTATGCTACTCAATGTGCCACTTCAGCTCTGCAGGATGAAGGGGTGATTTATTGATTTATTTTTTTAAGTTTGGAATTTGAACTCCAAATTTAATTTATATTTACCAATTTGAATAAAAGTTACAGGGTATGATTCCAGTACTTTGTGATGATTGGCACAACGGTTGTTGCTGAGCCATTTATGGGCTGAAGTTCATTGGCCTAAAAATGAACTAAATGAATCTGAATGGATCAACGTATCAAAATTCCGTAAGAAACTTTCTGTCAGCATTGTCTATAGATTATACTGTACCAGGTTTCATCAGTATAGAAGGAATTGCCTCAGAATAGTTTGTTTCACTTTCGCTTTTTTAATATTTTGGAAAAACTACATTTTTAGATCAGAAGATCATTGAAGCAAAGATGCTAATGACAGAGACTGAAATGACGAAATAATTTTGAGTCTGGGCCAAACTCTGAGATATTTTGCAAAAACCTAAACTTGATTATTACCTATACATGTTGGCACAGTACCTCAGACTTTGAGCTCTGCGTAGGAGGTTGAATTTGGGTCCATGTTGTGAAGTTTCATGTTTGTGTGACTTACAGTAGTTTTTGTTGTAGTTGTTGGGTACAGTCAGGGATGGGCAAATATACATCAAAATGTATTTTAAAATTAAATACCAAATACCTTCCTTTTAAGTGCATCAAAATAAACTCCAAAATACAGCAGCCACAACATGTATCAAAATATACTACTGTATTTCTGTAAATTAAAAATACTTTTACAAGGGAGCATGAAATCACATAGCAAACCTGCCATCTATCGGCCTATTTGATCTATCCCTTCACCTGTACACTTACTCGATTAAGTAGACAATGTTTGATAGCAACAGTTTTTCTCTGCCTAACAAGTCATGCAATATATCTGACATATGCAACCAGTTAACAAAAAAAATATTGACATATCCCTGTGATCACACAGATTACAATTAGGTAATTTAGCAGATACTTTTTATCCAAAGCAACTTACAATTACATGGAGCAGATGGGGGTTAGAAATCTTGCGCAAGGATGCTTACAGGGAGGCCAGCTCTGGGGCTCGAACCCATGACCATACAAATGGGAGTCCAACACCTAGACCACTAGACTACCCAGCCAACAGATGAAGGTTACAGTTGTGGTCAAAAGCTTAAATACACTTGCAAGGAACATGTAGGTCAAGGCAGTTTGAATTTCCAATAATTACTACAACTTATTTTTCTGTGATGGAATCATTGGAACACATACTTTGTCACAAAATTTGGCAATTTGGTTCTTTTATGAATTTCTTATGGCTCTTCTGAAAATGTGACCAAATCTACTAGGTCAAAAATATACATACAGCAACAAGCAATTGTGGTGATGTGGAAAGTCGTATCAAACAAATTTGCTTTGTGACATGACCTCTTTAACTTCTCGTGAGTGATTATGATTGACTACAGCTGGTGACTTCTTTGAGCCTATTTAAATACGGCTTGTTTGATACACTCATTAGATTCGACCACAAATGTTATGATGGACAAGTCTAAGGAGCTCAGCATGCATCTGAAGAAGCGGCTCATTAACTTGAACAAGTCAGGAAAGTCACTTGGAGCCATTTCAAAGCAGCTACAGGTGTTTGTAAGTGTAACCCCCCTCTCGCCTTCTCTATAAAGATAGGCAAAGTATCTAAATAGAAACCAGGGGTTTGCTCTGTAGTCTAGATTCGATGAGGAGGTTGGCTTTAAATTATTTGTCTGGCTGCTTATGTAGACATGGATATCCACTCAAAATAACGCACTTGACAACAGACTGGCTATGGAATATGTATTGTAATTAATACATCCACAAAAATCACTATGCTATGCTTATGTTGAAATAAATGGAAAAAAGAATAAGTGTCACTAGTGACCAAGTAAACTTACACAAGGTCCTCCAACATACTAAAAGGCTTTACCTTTCAACACCAGGTAATCTTAGTATCACCAGAAACAAAACTGAGATCTCAGGAACATTCAAGTTCAAATAAAATAAATGTAAATAATACAACCATCCAAATGAAACAAAAATCGAATGAGTGCACTCAAAAGTCCTACCACCCCTTTTTTCATTTAATGTCCAACAAGATGTCCCAGAATGATGACCGATGTTAGATGAGTGGAGATGTTGCAATTCCCCGGTTGGAGCTTCGACGAATGACGGCGGATAAGACGGAAGAGTTGGGTTCCAACTTAAAAAAAGCTCTACAAAAAAAAAACAGCCAGGATATCAAAGCATCTTCAGGCAAAGTAGTGTTTATCGATTACCTTGTTCAATATTCAGCTTAAACTATCGGACTAACCGCAGAAAAGTTTGAGACCACTGCTACTTTTTTTCCTTTCTTTCCAGACTAAGCATAATCACCGATTGTGTGATCGAACAGGTGGCTACTCTGATCGCTTACTGTGCGCCGAGTGCATCAACTACCGATTTCATTTAAAGGGACAGTAACCTAATATCAGTCTGGGATTAAGACACCCTGGTTACATAAGTATAAAGTGCATGGCTCAGTTGTGTCACCACCACGATCAGGAAGACCACGCAAGCTATCAACTGCTGCTGAGAGAAAATTGGTCAGGATGGTCAGGAGCCTACCAAGAACCACCAAAAAGCAGGTCTGTGATGAATTAGAAGCTGCTGGAACACAGGTGTCAGTGTCCACAGTTAAGCGTGTTTTACATCACTATGGGCTGAGAGGCTGCAGTGTAAGAAGGAAGCCCTTGCTCCAGAAGCACCACCTTAAGGCTCGACTGAAGTTTGCTGCTAATCACATGGATAAGGAGGAAGACTTCATCTGGAGGAAAGATCTGTGGTCAGATGAAACAAAGAACTAGTTATATGGGGGCAGGATAGTGATCTAGGTGTTTGTTTTCTCCCAGCCGCAATGACCAGAAATACAGCCATTGAGACCATTGCACTTTAAAAAAAATATAACATCTACATACATTTATATTTAATACATTTATATTTATAATTTTTTTTTTAATATACTTTCATATTTTTGATATTTATATTTATTCAAGTGTCACGATTGTGCCTGTGCATCCCGTCCTGGCTGTGCACCTGTGGGGGATTAGCTCCACACAGGTGCGCCTCCTTAGTTATTAAGAGCACTATTTAAGTTCCCCAACATCACTAGGTGCTAGCTCATTGTTTTGCTTACCTGTACTTTGTGTTCAATTTGTGGATTATTAAAATACGCTTCATGCGTTCACCGCTTCCACGTCTGCCACGTGTTTTTCCTCTGGCTTGCGCTTACACTCACCACTCCCAAGACACATCGTTATAACAAGAATATGCAGAGGTGGTGGTATTATGCTCTGGGGCTGCCAGTGGAACTGGTGCTTTACAGAGTGAATGGAATAATGGAGGAGGATTACCTTCAAATTCTTCAGGAAAACCTAAAATCATCAGCCAGAAGGTTGGGCCTTGGTCGCAATTGGGTGTTTCAACAGGACAATGACCCCAAACACACATCAAAGGGGATAAAGGAATGGCTAAATCATGCTAGAATTAAGGTTTTAGAATGGCCTTCCCAAAGTCCTGACTTGAACCCCATCGAGAACATGTGGACTGTGCTGAAACAAGTCCGTGTCAGAAAACCAACAAATTAGCTGAACTGCACCAAATCTGTCGAAGATTAAACCAGAAGCTTGTCAGAAGCCTGTGGATGGCTACCAAAAGCACCTAAATGGAGGCCAAGGGACGTTTAACCAAATGTTAACATTGCTGTATGTACATTTTTGACCCAGTAGATAAATTCATAAAATAACAAAATTTCATGGCTTTTTTGGGACAAAGTGGTATGTGCTCCACTTACTGTAATATTTGGAAACCCTGTTTCCCTAAAAGTGCAGTGACTGACACTTTGCGAGAGGTACTCTCTCCTCTCCTGAATCTCATTCACATTTGCAGCTTGCATTTGTTCTACAATGTCTCAAGTATATATTTGAGATCGGTTCGGTGACTAAAAACTGTATTTTCAACCGGGAAGATCCCAGCAATGACATCCCGCTGGAGCTTGTCAGACCACTGGGATCTCCGGTTTAATTTCCCAGCTGGGAAGTGACTGAGGCGGTGCAGAGAGAAGAAGCAGTCGTGCCAGGATAAATTTAAGGCTAGGCATAAACCTTCACTGCCAAGCCTCTTCGTCAAAATACAAGATCACTTTCCGAGGAGATCGAGGAGCTGGAACTTACCATGTCCATGCAGAAAAAGATCCAGAACTACTGTGTTATGGTAATTATGGAGACGTAGCTCTACCCAGCCATTCCGGCGGAGGCTATTGGGCTAGCAGGCCAAATAGCATATCTATCTTTGCTGACAGGACAGCAAACGGTAAGAGCAGAGGAGGGGGACTCTTACAAAAATTACACAAATAACTGGGGCACAAATGCTGTGATAACAGCCACAACATCTGCCTATGGATAATGGACCGGCCAAAGTCAGTCAGGTTGAGCCCCCACTACTCCTCCACTCTGACACTCGGCACAGGAGCCCCACAAGGCTGCGTGCTGAGCCTGGTTCTCTACTCTCTGTACAGTCATGTGCCCCATCGTATAACACCACTGCAATGGTTAAATTTGCGGGAGACAGGGGCAGCATAGTCTAGTGGTCTAAATGTTGGATACTGAGCCGGAAGGTCGTGGGTTCGAGCCCCAGAGGTGGCCTACCTGGAAGCATCCTTGAGCAAGATGCCTAACCCCTATCTGCTCCAGCTAATGGCACCATGTAATTGTAAGTCGCTTTGGATAAAAGCATCTGCTAAATGAACTAATTGTAATGACATGACCGTGGTGGGGCTGATCACCAAAGGTGATGCGTCTGCCTACAGAGAAGAGGTACAGAGGCTGACAGAGTGGTGCACAGAAAATAATCTGACTCAACACCAAGAAAACTAAGGAACTCAGTCGATTTCAGGAGGAAGAAGGATGTTCATGCACCACTATACAGCCATGGAAAAAATTAAGATCACTGCATATTCTTCTAAATATTATATAAATATAAATATCAAAAATTAAAAGTATATATTAAATAATTTTAAATATAAATGTATTAAATATAATTGTACATAGATTTTTTTAAATGTGCAGTGTTCTCTTTTTTCCATGGCTGTACAACAACGGGGGAGAAAGTGGAGAGGGTGTCCACCTTCAAATTCCTGGGCACACACCTTAGAGAAGACCTCTTATAGACAAACATAATGAAAGACAACCCCATAGAAAGACCCATAGTTATCGTGAACTAATCACTTCTGTTTCCTGTAGCCTACTGACTGAGCCTATGCAGCTGCCATGTGAAGATTGAACACAAGTCCAAGGCCATTCACGCATGCGTAAAAATGAACAAATCACTCACTGAGACAACTCATTACTCTGGGTCATATAGAAGATTGGTTCCTAAACAACGAAACATTCACGAGCACAGCACTATTCTGTTGAACCTTAGCTTTCTAAAGGCCTGAATGCAGTGTAACGGTACAAAAAGCTATTTTTGACATGTTGCTCTCTGTACGTCTGTCAGACCACTGTCACAACGTCACACTATTTAAACTTCAAAATGAACTTTGCGTACGGATATGCAAGTGTACTAAGTAAATAAAATTAAAACAGGACTATTTCATAGGTGTGTCAATAGCAAAAGTTTTATGGTTTAAATGATGCGTCACAATAGGAAATTAAACCAAGCCGTGTATACATCAGTTCATCACATCATAATAGCGCTTTTACTAACGTAGATAATCACAACACACTGAGCTACGGCTAAAAAGTTGAATGTCATGTTACGTTCCATTTTATCGTAAAAAAGCATTGCGTTTGAAGAGACAATGCCAGCAAAGTTTTTAAAAAGTGCTGTTAGCCAGTATTTGAAACACGTAGTTGGGCTATCGTTCATTGTTTTGCCTCCGGATTCAATTACAATTACGTAATTTAGCAGACGCTTTTATCCAAAGTGTCTTACAATTTCATGGTGCTATTACATTGACCAGATAGGGGTTAGGCATCTTGCTCAAGGATACTTACAGGTAGGCCGAATCTGGGCTCGAACCCATGACCTTCTGGCTGAAAAAATATTGCGACGATGGTGTGAAAACAAAATTAATAGCCTATTCATTGCAGTGCTTTGTAGTAACACGGTCACGTGCATTATTGAGATGACAACAAAAGCTTTTTTATTAACAAAGTAGGTCTAATTGATTAATACAACATATAGGGTTAATTATGGCTGTATCCTACAATTCATATATATACAGCCATATTCTTGCTTGCGACAGCTAAAACAAAAAGCATGAATATTTTCCATTGACTTTTTTGGTGCATCCCTACTTTTAAGAATCAGAATCAGAAAAAGCTTTTCCAAGTACGTTTTTTTTTTTACACATTTGTTTCCGTGTGGTTAGTGCATGTCAAACATTCTCCAAATATAAGAAAGATAAGAAAATCTAGTATTAAAATATATATACACAGTATGTTTTAAGAGTAAAAATAAGAAGAGCAGTACAGCTGAGTAAGTACAGTCAATGTTCAAATGTTCACAGTATGCAGAGTATTTTAAATATGCAAGTATGTAAGAAAACAGTTCACACTGAGCATTATTGTAACGCATACAGTGTAGTTGCGAATGCAATGTCAATGTGACATGTACAGCAAAAGGCAGAGGTGGAGTGTGGAGTGTGTCAGGGTGGGTTCCGGGCCTTGTTGATAAGGCTAGCGTATGGGAAAACATTTTTCTTGTGACGTGAGGTTCTGCCAGAGGGGAGTGTCTCAAAGAGCTTGTGACCGGAGTGGGAGAGATCAGCCACAATCTTTCCTGCACGAGTCCTGGAGACGTACAGGTCCTGGAGCGACGGCAGATTGCAGACAATCACCGTCTCTGCAGACAGAATGACACGCTGCAGTATGTCCTTGTCCTTGGCAGTGGCAGCAGTGTACCAGATGGTGATGGAAGATGTGAGGATGGACTCAATGATGGCTGTGTAGAAGAGCACCATCATTGTCTTTGGCAGGTTGAATATCTGCCGCAGGAAGTACATCCTCTGTTGTGCTTTCTTGATGAGGGAACTGATGTTCAGCTCTAACTTGAGGTCCTGGGAGATGATAGTTCCCAGGAAGCGGAAAGAGTCCACAGTGTCAATTGTGGATTTACAAAGGGTGATGGGGGCAGGTGAGGCTGAGTTCTTCCTGAAGTCCACAACCATCTCCACTGTCTGTAGAGCGTTGAGCTCTAGGTTGTTTTCATTGCACCAGGTCACCAGATGGTCAACCTCCCACCTGTAGGCGGACTCGTCACCATCAGAGATGAGTCCGATGAGACAGGAAGTCAGTGATCCACCTGCAGGTGGAGTCAGGCACACTCAGCTGGGAAAGCTTCTCCCGAAGCAGAGCCGGGATGATGGTATTAAAGGCAGAGCTGAAATCCTGAAACCGGATCCTGGCATGCTGGAGGATGTAGTGGAGGGCCAAGTTGACTGCAACAAGTTAATCTCAATGGAGTTTAATTGTTTATTTATGGGTTTCTGTCTCACATTTGCTTTTACTTTTTCTGATTTATTTTCCTTTTTTAATATGATGGGTGAGTTCCTCAAATTTATCAAATCAATTATTGGGCTGATACAGCGACACAGATACTCCTCCACTCTGCTAAGATGACACCTGTACTTGTTTTTTTTTTATATGTATGCCAGGGACGAAAATGTTTTCTCCCACAGATACATCGACCAAAAGGCTGTCCATGGCATGACAAGAGTATTCTTGCACAATTTATTTATTTATTATTTATTAAGTGTTTTTGTGACAAATTATCTGTAATGTCCAGTCACTGGACAGCTCGAGCAGCGCATCTTCGAGCTCAGATGGCAGGTTGTTAGAGGAAAAGCAGGTTGGTGAACTCAATCATATTTTTTGAGACGTTGCTCCTTTGGAAAATACTGATGGAAATTCTTGAGATGTCGGAGGTGAGCGGTAATTCTCCTCCAAAAAGTCATAACAGAAAAAAAAAGCAGTTTTTGTGTGAAAGCATTCACTTTGTCTGAGAGGGTGAGGATATTTGCTGTTCGGGCCTTGTAGTGACAGGTTGAGAGTGTTTAGTTAGTCAAATATACCAGCCAGGTATGAACTTGACGTGTGGTGTGATTACGTGTGGGGCAATGCCATCTAATCTCCGTGCATTGCGCTTGTCATTGCAATCGCCGCTGGGAGGATGAGGCTTTTTGCAATCGTGTGTTGGTTTTGCACTTGTGCAATCAGGTGGGCAACTTCGTATGAAGCTGCTAGAGCTTTGGCAGGCAATGTAGCTTGCACATGAATTACAGTATTTTGCCCAAGCAGTGCAGTTTCCTTTCGCTGAAAGAATTATACGGGTTTATGAAGGTGATCAGGATATTATTTTCAAGATATCTTTTAATTTTGACAGGTTTTAAACTCATTCATATAATTTTTGACTTGGCATGTGAAGCCATAGCTAATAAATTCTTTCTGATAGTGCCGACGCTTAGTGGCCTACCTGTAAGCCTCCTTGAGCAAGGTGCCTAACCTCTATATTCTCCATGTAATAGCAGCATGCAATTGTAAGTCGCTTTTGGATAAAAGGGTCTGCTAAAATGACTTAATTGTAATCTGAGGATGCTCATGGAACAGTAGACGCACTCGTAGACTCGCACTTTTCTGTTTTTTTGAGAAGCCACTAATGCATTTTTCCAGGCTAGCAAATCTGGCTAGTAACTTGTTTTTTCTTTTTTTAAGAAAGCGGGAAAGATTTGAGTTTGCTAGTCAAAGCGATAAGATACATTGTTTCTCTGAGGATCAGTATCCTGATGGATAGAAAGGCTCTAAAATGTGCATAGGAATAATACAAAACGACAGATTTGAACATTATATGAAACTTTATTTCTCTTCTTATTTGGACAGGAAATACATCTAGCTACCCCCCAGAAGTTTTTGGTGTTTAAGAACCACTGGTTTAACGTAACATTGATGTGAGAAATTAGTAGTTCAATAAACAGCTAAGAAAAACAGGTGGCTGGCAACAATACGAAACATTTGAAAAATAAAACATACCAGCATTAGTGTAACTTTGCAATGTATCATTCACCATCGCCTCAAGCATGGCTGTTGCCAAGATCAAGGCTCTGGTAAATTGGCACGCCGAGGACCACCATTATTTTGTATTTCCGTCAAGGACAACAGTTTCCTTCACGGACCACTGTTTAGATTTTACATTCAGGCTGAAGCTCTGTTTAAAAAAAAAAAAAAAAAAAGTTTAAAAACAGTCAGCTTTGACTTTTTCACACAAATACCATACTGGTGAAGTGTCAGGAAGGTATGAAAAAATGTATACCGCCCAAGCCTATCACACACCATATGCACTCCTGTAACTTTAACTAGCAAAAAAAAAAAGAAAAAAAAAAAAGTGATTACTGTGATGGCCATGCCCTACTACCATAGACTGTATAAATAAATGGACAAACCCTCCGTGACGTCACCCATAGAGTTTCTGAAGAACAGTTTTGAGACACATAGGGCCAGCGCCATCTTGGCAGAGCCTGACTTCGCCCAATTCCGTCTATCCATATATGGGCATAGAGCGAAGCGTGAGATGCTAAGGGGGCGGGATGTTGGTTTG
>JAODLI010058458.1:0-15521 GCA_027575585.1 Percopsis omiscomaycus | reverse complement strand
ATCCAGTGAACAACACCCACCATCGCTGCCTTCCCCGGATGCTGGTGAGCTCCGAGTTTCCCTGATAACCGCCGGCTGTGTGGATGACACTCCTGCCATGCACAAATCAGGTGTTTTGGGTGAATGGAGGTTGGGGGGTGCATTGTCAATCATGGGAACTGTCCAGTTATTTAATTTTCTCTTTTCTTTTTCTTTACAGCTACCTCCATACCAATGTCTCAAGGTGTGGCCATGCGTTGCCATGACAAAAAAATAAAATAATTCTTTACATTTTTTTCTACTCCCCCCTCCTCTGTGTGTGCACTAAGAGGGGATGTGATTCGATATGCCTCTAAAGAGGAAAAATAATATGCCGAGCTTGAGCACAACAGGTTGTGGAGGCGCCACCACCAGTCAAAGGAACCCCGGAGATGGGGACCCATTTCCATAGAGCACAAAGCAAGAAAAAGCATGTGCAATTTGATTCGATGAAAGAAAGAGAAAAAAAGAAAGAAAGAAAAAGAAAACTCAAACAGGCAATGTCCTGTGATTGTAACAAGCTCGCGTCTCCATAGACGACTCCAAGCTTTTTTGTAAACCAAAACGAAAAGAGTTAACACGTTTACAAGTGTACATTGTGCAGTGCTGCATATGCGTCACGGCCTCGCAGTCGACTCAGGAGCTTTGACACAAATCTCCTTTACAATAAAAAGAAAGACGCAATTTCTCAGACAGACGGGGAAACGAGATTGGGAGTGGAGCGGTGCATGCTCCTGCCTTGAAGGCCATGCTGGGTGGGGTTCAGGTCCAGGGTAGAGGAGAGGAGCTGCCATGGACAAGGTTCTCCTCCAGAGGTTTGGCAGAGGAAGGTGTGTGGGGAGGGGGTACTTTTCTCTTTGGGTGCTGGGTTAATCCAGTATTCTTTTAGGAATGACTTCATGGGGGAGTCGGGGCGAGGGTTCAGTTGGAGGTTTGCGCTACGACAAGACTCCAGTTCAATTTCTGAAATCTACAGTGGGATGTAGTATAAACTGACACCTACAAGTCCACAGAGGGGGGGGGCCTCCCCACCTACACCTAGAAGCCATGCTGGAGACGGGGAAAGGTTTCGCGAGAGCTCAGACACTAACTGCAGGAAGGGGGGGGGGGGGGTTCGGCCTGAATAAGGGCGCCAAGGGCCGGCACTGAGCGATGATGGAGCCAATCAGAGACTGTATGGAATGTAGTGGAATGTAGTCCACTTCCACACGGCCTCTTGGGAAAATGAGTTCTGTATTGTGGACAAAGGGATATAAGCAGTCAAAAAAAAAGTGGGGGGTGAGAAAGTCTATGGGGTTTCTTTTTGGTGTGGAGAGTGGTTGGGGGGGGGATTTATGGAGGGCATTGTGTCATTATGGGATAGGCGGGTGGGGGGAGTGTTTTGGTTTCGTGAGGCGTGCTGCGGTGCTCTAATCCTCCAGGCACATGGGCAGGTTGACGAAGGTGAAGACGTTGTACTCGATCATGATGGAGAAGCAGAGGAACACGGCGTACAGGACCAGCACGTATATGCCCAGCTTCACGTCCAGCCGCCACTTGTTCAGGTGGATCCCGCCGACCTGAGCGCGGGAAAAAACAAACTATGGCAATGCGTTCGAAGTGGCATTTCGGAGATGGGTTACCGCGAGAATGTTTGCGGTCGGGTTCACGGGTTGTGACATCACGTACTGCGACAGCCAATGATGCACAGCCTGCCTTCAACCTGACAAGTCGTATAATTAGCCAAATATTAACACTTGAGATACAGCATTAGACTTACAATTTCAGGCCTCTCCCAGTGACCCTTAAAGTGTCAAACAGATGTAGCCGTTAAAATTAATATTGCGTCTACATGATTTAGGTGTACCGGTTAGCAAGCACTAAAAAGCAGTTGCAATCAATGCTTACATTTCAGACCACCTAAATCACAAACCCATTATTCAATTGTTGGTTATAGCTATGACACAATGGGAAAAGGGTCCATTATGTTCTGAACATATTAGTAGCCTGCTGTCCCGTCGTTTCCCCAGGAAGGGGCAGAAAACACAGGTTATATGTTGAAAACTATTGGTCACACACTGAATATGTTTCTGAAACTCATGAATATGTATCAGTATTACACTAGAGGCATATCCCCTTGATGCAACCGAGAGTACAGAGATAGCAAGGTGTGCAACATGCTTCCAGGTTTGGCGTACTACAGGCCAGAGAAACAGCTGCTCACCGTGAGAGCCACAGAGCCCAGCAGCAGAACCACTGAGTAGACAAGACCCCGGCTGTTGATCATTACCTACCGAGTACAGATGGAGAGACAAGTTAGAGGATAGACATGAGAGCAGAGCAAGGTCATCGATTTGGCTGTCCGCTTCACAATATTTTCTTGTCTGCACATTGTGTGTGTGCAATTTGTTGGTCGGTTACACTATAACATTAGGTTTCATATATTTTGTAAAGCAACTGTTATAAAAGCTGCCGTCTAAATAAAGCTTTAACTGGTTTTAAATCTCAGTTAACATCAAAGAGCCCACAGAGACCCGTTTAAAAAGACAGATACTAACACATTATCTGCACAGAAATAACTCCACAGAGGGCGAAATCTAAAATGCATGCGTATGAGGGGCCGTTTAGGAAATATTTCAGACTTTTGTTAGACAAATGCATATGAAACATATGCCACTTCACATGTGAAACTGACACACACGCATCCATACTACTGAAACGGGTGCATTCACACATATGAAACACATTCACAAAGACATACAATAAAACGCGCATACAGATACGTGGAACAGACTCGCACATAGGTCTACATACGGTGATAAGGAGTCTGAGCAGTATTATTATTATTTAGTCAGTCTTGGTTTTAGCCTACTGGTAGTAGTTTTCATTATGGTTACATTTTGTGTATGTGCATCTTGCACAAACACAATATTGACAAGACATCAAGTCCACATTTGTCCTAATATGAACAGGAATGGAGCTAGCTTTCGTGCTTGGGTGCTTTTTGTACAGGTGAAGAGACGGGACATCAAAGCTGCATCTGTTACTAGAAACGCGGTTGTATGCAGCGTGCATTTTGGACAGGAGGATTATGTTCCAAGAGATATGATGGGATTCCAAACCTATGGCTGTGTGAGACTGATGGAAAGTGCAGTTCCATCGGTACACACATCTGCCTTGGCCTCTGTTCCACCATCTAGGCCTACATCGACTTCTGGTGCCGGAGCGATTTTAGTTGCAGGTGGGAACTATGTTCACAGACTCCTTGATTCAACTCGACATAAGAGAGAACTGTGCACTGCAAGTCTTCTTTTCTAATGTTTGCAAACTTCCAAATTAGTTAGCATTATGATTTAATTAAATTAACTGCAAAGTGCTAGACTTTTCTTGTTTTAAGGCAGCATATCTATCCTGTAAAATACATAACCTAATTATGTTAGCCATCATTAGCATACTGTTTTGTAAAATGTTCCAATTGGTTAGGCATAATTTCACTTCAGTTTGCAAACTGTAGAATCCAGAAGTTAAGATGTGTAGCTCAGTGTCAAAACTAGTGTTGTGTTGATCCATATTTCATTGTTAAACTTGAGCCATCTTGACAGCAGTCACCCCTGTGATGTCACGATCAAGTAGTTTTATTTTAGGCAGTTATAAACGTTCTTACAAAAACAGCAGTAAAAGTTATTGAAGTGGATTTATACAAGACCTTTTTGGAAAAGATACTTTTTGCTTAATTTTCCTACACATTAATTAACAGTGGTCGTTAACATCCTAAGTGGCTACCATTGCACACTCACATACATGCTTCAGCATGAAACCGTGATTTGCTGAAATTTTCTCCCGCACATACATGTGTGAAAAGCTTCTTACATATCCATATAAGAATTTTTCACACACAGTTAAAGTTTAATGCTGAAGCATGTGATCGTGCAATCTTACCAAAGTGTGTTTCACATGCGTCTGTAGGAGCATTTCATGTTTGTGTGAGCCAGTTTCACCTGTATGTGTGTGTGCATGTGTGTGTGAATGTATTTCATACGGACATTTCAAATGTGTGTGTGTGTGTGAGGGAGTTTTTAATGTGTGTCTAGCCATCTGTACGCGCGTACAGGTAGCTAGCGATGTACCTCAGATCCGTAGTCGACGCACATGGTCTGCAGAGCCCAGGGCACGCCAAGGCCCACCAGGATATCAAACACATTACTGCCAATAGTGTTAGAAACCGCCATGTCACCCAGACCTGGGACGAACACAGACGACAAGACCTATTCCTGTAACTTGAAGCAGCATTAAGTGTAAGCAAGTGCTAGGGAGGGATTTCTGCCTCTCTAAGACTTCTCTCTTTGGCGCTCATCGTAGGCACCGAGCTCGATAAGGATAATTCGATTTATGAGCAACAGCTGTGAACGGGAAACATACCTTGCCGGGCAACAATGAGGCTGGCAATGCAGTCTGGGACGCTGGTGCCGGCTGCCAAGAAGGTGATGCCCATGATGACATCAGGGATGCCCAGAGTATAGCCGATGATGGTTACCTAATGGTACAGTGAGAATAGGAAGGGCCGACACGTCACCTGCACTTAATTTATTGAGAGCGCACGCTAGCAGTTATACATGACATTCGCTCATTTGTACAAAATATGGGAGAGGCATTAATGTCAAACGTACAGTATGGCGCGAGGTCCTTCCCAAGCCATTAGGGTAGACTCAAAACTTGGCAGAAATGTAATTCGATATGCAGCACTTATTTTAATTGGTTCCAAAAAAGGAGGATTTTTTATTGCGGTACGTGCTAGTTTGTGGATTCAAACTCTAGTTCCTCTGGGAAGCGTTATTTTAAAAACACCCACTCAATTTTTTGACCTGTGGTGTTTGCACGCACACACACACACACACACTCACCATCCAGACCATGAAGTAGGAGAAGACTGCGATCCAGACGGTGGACAGGATGAAGGAGAGCATGAAGAACCTCTCCCAGCGAGGCTTGCCACAGTTGGGGATGGTGAAGAACAGGACGAGGAGCAAGGGCCAGGAGATCAGCCACTTAATCTTGCTGCCGATGCCCGCTGCAACAACCAACACACACACACACACACGGACCCGATTTGTGCTTTAGTTATCCTAAATCGACAGAAAGACCTGACGCTCATCTTTAACAGAGTCTCTAACCAAAGGAAACGCAACAGTCCTCGTATGCACTATGATGGATTGGTTTGTTACGTAGTCAGATTCCCATTGCTTCCATGTCAATAGGCCCTGACAAATAAAAGGGCAGACATGTTCAGAGCTGTCAAAGAGAATGATCATTAGTCAAAATATGCAGCCGCTGACTCATTTGAAGAAGGGCAACCAGGCAATTGAAGTGAAAGTCCATTTTGAAGGCAGCGAAACTGCGTCCGTCGACATAAAACTAAACACTAATGAAGCGTTCCAGCTTGCGTGAAGAAAATTAACAAACAGTGACACACTATACAAAGAATTTTTAAATGTCACTGAAATGTCAACAAAACAAAATGTCAATTAGCAAAATGGTGGCTTTGTCTTTGCTTTGCATTTATCTTTACAATGCCGGATTTATTATGCTACTGACACACTGACTTCCCCACTGGGGATAAGGATTTATTGATCTAGCAGTACAACATTACACACCTAAACACACACACACACCTGGGATATGGAAGGGGGAGATGGTAATGTTCTCCTCCTCCTCGTTGGGTTTGTCCTCTGGCACGTTTCCATTCTCAATGTCGACCTTCCCATCAATCACTTGCGTTTCGACGCCATTGGCAGCTTGGACTAACTTCTGACGCTTTCAGAAAAGAGACACTAAGTCAAAGAGCACTACAGTAAACAAGACAATTAGCTAATGTCTAAACTGTGTTTAAAAGAAAAAAAACAAAACAAGAAAGGTAAGGATTAGGCAATAAAACAAAATTTAAAATCTAATTTTAATTTCAAATATTTTTTTAAAGCTGCATAGATATCTTGAGGTGTTGGTGTCTGGTCACGACATGCAGTTGAATTGTGTTTTCGGAAGCTGTCGTCCTTTCAGCAGACTTAAAAAAAAAATAAGAAATTGCTGTAGTTGCAGAAATCACTTGAGGCGTGGCTTTGTCAATGGTGGCGAGGCAGAACACACCACTTCCTGTATGGCAGTATATAAAACAACAGAAATAACAGTTCTGTCAGCCAATTCAAGAGGTCTCGTTTTGGTTTCACTGGTACTTAGTAAGTCCAATTACAATACTAAAAGCAATTACAAATTGTACCATCAAAAAATAAATAAAAAAATAAAAAAGTTCCTATGCAGCTTTAAAATCCATACCCAGTTCTCATTTTTGGACCAATAACTCCCATCTGTACCTCTGTAATGATGAGGCGACTAGCCATACGTAGACGGGTCTTGGGTCCAAAATGGCTGGTGACCATTATGCGGAGACCGGCCTCTGGAAAGCGGAACTTAGGAGGGCTGGCGTTGATGATCTCATCCACCATCACCACAGAGCCGCGGCTGTAAGCCTTGCTAGGTTTGACTGCAGGTAGAGGGGCGCGTCATGCTAAAAAGCTACAAAAAGCTAGCTAAAAATCAACATAACCTGCCAGATTCATATGATGGCATAGGCCTAGTTGATAGTTAACATGTTTTCTAAAAGGTGCATTCAGTATGGGAGGAACTTTAGATAGCTTTTCTATAAAATGTTATACAAGTGTAGGCTATACAAGTTTAGAACCGCTACTAGTGAGCAACATGCAGTTAAATCACCCAGAACAAGACCAAAGACCGATCATAATGGCCAAAGGGGACCAAAAGCCATTTTAGTAATAAATATTAATGCAGCCTGGGGTCTGTTATGTCAAAGTTAAACCCTACGTACCAGATATGAATATTTATCAGAAGACCAAGAAGCTTTATTATAATATCCAAGATCTGAACTACATACCATTAGCAACTTCACGCAAAAGTTTTGCATTGAGTGCAACAGATGTATTTATCTGAGGCTTGAATTATTTATACGTATGGTCAGGTCACTTCAGGGTGTTATGTACTGTTTTAGTAATAAAACGCAGATTTTACAGTTCTTAATATTGCTGCACTGTATGTTCCTACCAAAAGCTATAATGCTGTGTGGCCTAAAAGAGCAAAGCTTGGCCTTAATAGGACTTATTATACATTCAAGAATGCACATAAATTAACTTTGTAAACAGAACCAGCACAAACATCCCATGAAATTCAGTACTACTCCTTGAGACCCTGGAGATAAATGCAAATATTTAAATTTTTAAAAAGTAGTATACATGCAGAAAAATTCACACAAACAGCAAAACAAAACACAATTGACCACTAAGCTACACCCATGTGTACTTTTTTTTATTTTTTATTAATAGTTGTATGTGGCATTTAATTGCCAATTAAATGCCACATACAACAATATGTATTATGTGGCCCAACTGAACAATACGTGTGCTAAATTTCACAAATCATAGCACCACCGTGTGGTCAGTTGTAATGTACTACTGTAGGTTCTGAACATGTACGTTTGCGTTTTGTTCAACATCTATGAATGATTATCATGCATTTTGTGCGCCCCATTCGATGTTAGATATTTGCCCTGATTTGCTTACAGTGAAGTATCAGTAAGCGTTTATTTTTTCCCCTTCACAAAACAACCAATGATAGAGGAGAGGCTCTCACTATAGAGGGCCAACATGATGCGCATTTCTTAGCATCCATGCCAACTGCCAACCTACAGTATCAGCAAAAGTTTGGCCCACATCAGATGAGAAACTGGATTCATCTTACAGACAAGACAGACACAGCAGGCAACAACATTACCCTTTGCTCGCACTTCGCACACACATGTGTAATAAGCAGAAGTAGATTTAGTAAGGCTAAACAGACAGGCTTGTAAACATTAAAAAGACAGTTAGTAACTGTTAGGTAGTAGCGCTTGACAAAACTATAATATATTAGAAATAGGTGAAAGCTACAGGAGAAATTCAGAAAGGACAGGGTTAGGGCCAGAGACCACAGGGAACAAGCCCAGGTCTCCCCAGTATGCCGCCGCGGGTGCCCAGCCTGTCTGGTTAACCTTACCTGTGGCGAGTAAAGGCGAAGACGCCTCGTCATCCCAAACAAAGTCATAACCAGCATTACCGTCCTCCATCTCACTGCTGGTCGCCGCGTTGCCATTGGCCACGTTCTTCTTCCCCTTCCCGGTGAAGAATTTCTGCATGCTGGAGTTAAACCTAGCAGATAGAGGGCACAGGACCGCTATTATTTTGGCCCTGGATCCAGTTGTGAAAAATGATGATGGGGGGATGTGCGCCAGCGGATCAAATAGACTTTTCTGCAGACAGGTAGGATATTTGCCATTAATTCTCTTTAATTAGATAGATGGATACTATTGATCCCGAAAGAGAAATTCAAGCATCCAGTAGCAGCATGCAAACATACATTGGAATGAACCTATACCCATTTCTCTAATGAAATAGCTTTAGGGGCATACAACTTGTTATTAAGTATATGTATCATTTATGAATTTGCCCGTTTTAACATTATGAGCCTGTGTCTATAGATATAGCAAGAATCAGCCCACTATATTACCTTTAAGCCAACCATGGTTAAAATAATAGAAAATAAAATATGGCCCCCTTGGGCTGAATATGCAAATAAGAAAATGTTAAAAAAGGTACACTATGATTTGTGTCCCGAATTGCCCTTGTGGTGGAAACAAACGTCACGGGAAATGTTGCCGTTGTGGTTTCGGTCTGAAACTCGGGAATACGCATGCCTCTCACACACCTGAGTGCTAATTGACATGCTCTCCTCTCCATTACTCCCTCTTACAGTGCTCCTAAAAAAAAAGTTATCTTCCCTCCCCCTCCAGCCGTGTGGCACTTTCACACAGTTGTGTTTCAAACGGACACAGTGAGGAGGTAATTTAAGGTTCTGGGCGCAATACAACTATAAAGATTATATATTTTTTTTTAAAGGTTCCAAACAGTGCATAAGAAAAGGGTTTTTAATCAAACGCCTGGGCTCATTTGTGTCACACAGCAAGCAATAGCGCCTTCATTTGTTTGCTCTTCAGGAACACTTGAGTAACGGGGGCTGGCTATGGAGATAAAGTGATTGCAGCACTGCCAGGGTCCGGGGACGCTGGCAGTCAGTTCCCAAGTTTTATGACTGCAGCAGTTCTCCCGCTGTACAACGTACAAGGTAGTGCCAACACCATTACAACTGTAGCAGCATCTGCTCCAGTAAAACGATGGACATACGCAGTCCATCCTTGCAGCGCTTAGCCGTCTGAAAATGGCTTGGTGTGTATTTTTCCGAAGGGGATATGGCCTACAGTGTGGCCCACAGAAAGCCCTTCGCTCCGAATGAGGAGGAGTGATGCGGTTAAGCCAGTGCTCTCAGCCTCTGCAGCGGACAGGGGACAGAAAAAGGATTAAAAGTGGGATTGCGTGGGGCACAGATTACTAGCTGCTGGTAAAGCCGAGTGAACCAGCGGGTGGCCTGCAATGCGTGCACTTCATACGTTAAAGCAAACTGGACAATCGTAATGAACTTGATCTTGGTTAGTTTTCACCATAAACAGTGAGCTGGAATGGCCATTTATGGATCTGGGGTGCTGCAATAACACAAATAAAAACGGAGCAAACCTTCTGATTTTAAACATAGAGTTCCCTTCAATTTAAAAAAACGAAATAAAAAAATAAAAAAACAACACAAAAACACACGTAAGCCCCCAAAAAAAACAAAAAAAACAAACAATATTTGACAAATACCTCCTGAACTAGTTGGGCAAACCTGAACAGGAGAAGTGAACAGCAATGCTTTCACCTCAAAGTGCAGAACTCACTTCATGACAACGATGTAGCCCACATACATCAGCACCAGCACCAAACTCTCCCACCTGGGACACAACATACAGGATACGCATTAGAAACCCCCTCACAACCATTTACAGGCCTGGGTCACATTAGCAATTACATGTTCACAAGAGGGTGGTCACAATACAGCAATATTTATCCAACATCTATATTTTATTTGTATGCATCACTACTATTTATAACTGCAAATTATTTGCTCTCATCATTTAGGTTTTCTAAATATAAACTACTAATAGAAGAATGATTGAACATTGAAAATTCCTTAAAGCAAAAATAAATAAATATTGTTTTTCAGCATTCTTTATGCTTTTCCGCAATCCTTCCATCCAATGCAGGCCAAGAGCTTTTAAAAGTATATGCATTTCACAACCTGGTCATTTTTCCAAAATGACCAGGTTGTGAAAAAAAAAGGAGATGACACTTACCACACAATCTTCTCATCGTAGATGAACTGAAATAAAATAAGATTTGTAAATTTGTAAAAAGGTTTCTGCTGGATTGAATCTAGAACACACATTTATGAAAAACTTACTGCGATCAGAGCCAATACAGACAGGATGTAGTAGAAGGAGTCCCTGAACACCGACCACCATGTCAACATCACAACCTAAGAGACAAATACGGGAGCATATTAAAATTCAAGAGGTCTGTCCTTCCTTGTTTTAATTATGCATTTCTGTGCCTTGCCGCCGGTATGGCACTTTTGGGGTGGACATATTTTATTAAAATTTCCCTTTATAAATAAATTTGACATTTACAACACACAGGATCTGTTCATGCCTTGAGTTTCGTCCTCTACTCCCACCCAAAAAAAATTGTTTTGAGAAAGTAATTTAAGCAGATGGTTTTATTTCCCCTTAGCGAAAAAGAAACGCACACAAACACCCCCCCTACCTGTCCTGCGAAGATGCCGCAGACACCGATAATGCAGAGGATGTTGAAGACCGCTGAGCCCACGATGGTGCCCACGCCGACGTCGCCATGGGTGATGAACACACCTGCGCACAGGGGAGCCGCCAATCAGAATCGGCCCAAACACAGACCATCGGGGCATTTGAGTGCATGCACGGACGCAGGTCACAATTCCATTAGCTTGACTTGGACTGGTTGGTTGTACTGTTTGGTAATGTACGTTTTGTGTTGTGTATGTGTATGTGTGTGTGTGTGTATATATATATATATATATATATATATATATATGACATTTTTATGAGTTTTTAGCCTATAAAAAAAAAAAGGGGATACAGAGCATTTGTTAAACCCTCGCCTGTAGCTTCCTTATCTCAGAATCTCACACCATGATATATCTCCCCTGTCCACCATGTACAGCGAAGGACAGATTGTGTCATAGAAAAAAAAAAAAAGAAGAAGCATAGAAGCCATAGAAAAACCATTAACAATTGTTCAATATCCCTTCAAATTAAAGTGCGTGCGGGGGTGGGTTTACCAATGACTGAGGCAAACAGCTCCGGTGCCGAGCTGCCAGCGGCCATGAAAGTGGCTCCCGCGACATCCTCGCTCAGGTCTAGTTTCTGTACAAGTAAGAGGTTGAGGGGGTGAGTGGCAGAAAATGGGACATACGGAGATGACCACCACAAGAGCAGGAACATGAGGACAACGCATAGACAAGCTACCTCGCAGATTTTCTCCAGCGACGTCACAAAGTATTCATCGCATATTATGGCAAGGGCCAGGAACATGTAGAGTGCCTGAAGAGAAAACAGCAGGAGTTAAGAGTGTGTGCGCCGCAAGATTTCTTATCAGCAGAAATTAAATGAGGAAACAGGAACTTGGCATGGAGACTGAGAGGATCTCCCGCGAAAGGACAGGTGAAGGAGAAACTCAAACACCCATACAATTGGACTGGCATTAGAACTGAAGAGCTTCTTTCCCTTACATTGATAAAATAAAAAAACAAACAGCAACTGCATAATCCTATTGTGAGACGAGAGGAAAGGGCAGCTTATTTCAGTAGCCCACGCGAGATCTATAAATTATAGATCACTTGTGACATCATGGCCCTGGCATCTCTAGCCACGGTGCACTGCTCTATGCTGTCCACAGGGGGCAGTGTAGGACTGCAGTCGAATAAGATCTGGAGCTGGGGAGCCATTTCTCAATATTGCAGCAACATCAGAGGGCCAGGGAACTTAGCAGGTTGTCTGAAATATTCTGGATAACACACAGGTAGGTCACATTTCTTATGTCTTGAGCCTAAATATCCCTGTAGACATAAGTTGATCAAATATTCTACACACTGAATGGACAAGAAAAGCTGCATATGAAATATGAGATTACCCTGGTGGTTAAATATCTGCATATTACAGCTATTTGTTTAGTACTAAATACCTACTTAGGCTATGTGCGAAGGACATTCATTTAACATGCAATACTAAAAGACTTCTGGACGATTGCTGTCCACATGAAGGTACTTGCTATGGAGGTCAAGCCCCTGTCACTTGAGTGCATATAGTATGTAAAAGCACCATTTGTGTGGCAAAGGTCAGAGAAAGATTATGTGCTTCAAGTTATATAATAATAAATCATTAAGACACTAGTTAGTGGACAAATGACAGAAATTAGCACAAGGCAATTCCACCATCAGCAGCATGTAAAAAAAATAAAGATCAATCTTTGACAGTGTCAAGTCAGCAGGTGGCTTTAGTCTTTCGCCACATGAATAGACCCAAACATGGCCACCTTTAAAGAGCCAAACAAACGTTCTATTTGTATGAGTCGCATGCTGATTCGCTATAAAACCGTTTACCCCATACTTGAAAACGTATTTTCAGTTAGTCATAATCCCAAACCTCCAAGAAGAAAAAAGGTTTGGTTATTTGGTTATTCCCGTTAAGAAATGGCTAACCCCCATAAGGTTCAACAGACTAACAAAGTTGTAATGGCTAGGCTGTTCCTTTCGAAATAGAGTCACGCTGCAGCGTTGCTTGTCAGGCACCGGCCTGACAGGGGAGGCAGGTGTGCATCTCTAGAAAATAAAAAGTCCTCTCACCGCCAGAATGTGAAGCAGAACAGCCCCACTCTTCCTCTCGTCGTTGGAGAAAAGGTCATCGGGGAACTCTCGTATTGCTGAGGAGGGAGGAAAATGTCATGGTCAGAACATGACAGCAGCTTGACGGCAGGTTACATGTCAACAGCCTGTCTGTTGGGCATTATATCACCTCATGATGATGCGTGTCAATCTTAAACATAGGATGCATGACCCACATTGACACCGTTTTTACCATATTTATGGATATTAAATGCAATATTTCACATAATTCAAGATAGAGTTCTGAAACTCTTGTGCTCAACAGATCCTCATATTATTTAACTACCTTAACCCATGTATTTCTTTCTATAGCGCCACCTTTTGGTAACATGTTACATCAGAGCAGTCAATAGGGCATACATTGAAATTGTCACAATTGTTTCTGATGATGAAAAGGGTAAGAACATTTAAATTGGTCCATTTAAATCCATGGTGTATTTTTGTGTGCATGTTTTTGTGTGCGAGATAGACAGACAAATGCTATCAATTTACATTTGCACATATGCAATTGTTACACCGATGATGGGTTAAGCATGGGCACTCTGAGCAGTCTGCAGCCACAATACCAGCAGGGTGCGATACACTTGTGACACAATTCTCCCGTAACCATCATTCAAATTCTGTTCTGGCACAAGTTCTGCAACTTGTGCCACAGTAGCCCTTCTGTCGGTTCAGTTGGTCACCCAAGGCTCATCGATGCGCGGGGCCATCGATGAGCCTTGGGTGACCGGTTCGTCCCTCCTCGGACCCCTGTGGGAAGGTACTCACCACTGCCGAGCAGGTGACCCACAAGCCTTGCCGTTTGGGAGATGCTCCGACCTAGTTATCTGGCCAGAACCATTTAGCCCTGGTCAAAGTCGCTCAGGTTTTTACGCCTGCCCTTTTCTCCTGCATCCAACACAGTGACTATGACAGTTGCTTACCCCCCCAAATATATCCCAGACCTTGACTGTTAGAGATAATTAAACGTTATTCTCTTCATCTGTGAGTGGTCATAATGTTTTGGCTCATCGGTATACATCTACACATAAATATGTAATTCATCAGGTATATTTCAAATGCATTCACAAATGGGTACAAAATAACCTGATCCCTATTTCATCACTGAAAATGAGTGAGTCTTTACATCAAGACTCCCAAAGCGCTAGTCATTGGTCAATAATTGAGATTACGTACATGTTGCCTGTAGGATGGCGGCATGGTTAAAGTAATAACTCACTTTTTTTTAGCACAGGAAGATGGAGGAATGGGGTAAATTGTAGTCCTTTATCTTAAATAATGTGTTTAATTAATAAAAATGTGTAAATTAACAAATCTCCCATTGTAAGCAAAGCTGGGTCATTTTGACCCGTGTTACGGAAACCAGGGGTATCGGTATGAAATCGTATTTTTTGAGGATTACATGGAATATCAGTGTGATGCTTTTCTGTTCTAAAGTTATGCAAGAGATTATGCCTTCGGTTGATTTTGACCCATGTCGTGCATCCTAATACAATAGGCATGGTGTGTCCGGGCTGATTAGCATGCCTAAGATGCTAACTTGCCATGGTGTGGCTTTAAAAATCGGCACACATTTTTTGCCCCCACATCTAATGCAAAATTGTTTTGCCCTTAAAGAGAGTTAAAGGGAGACGAATAACAGTATTACCTGCAGAAAACAACCGCTATCAGAATATGAGACTGGGGTAATATCATGCTTGCAATCCTCAACTTTTTAAAAACATACATTTTCCTGTAGCATGCCAACATGAAAACTGAGATAACTGAGCGAAAGTTGTTAACAATAATTTCTACCCGTTATCCCCATTTGTCTCATTTTCCAGCAGCAACCGTCAAATTAGAATTCGATAAATGGCTACCGCTACCCGCAGATGCCGATGTCATTGGTTAACAGCAATCAAACGTATCACTTCCAGCTTCGTCTGGGGCAAGCAGCATCTAGCGGGCCGTGGAAACCATCTATGAACAAGGCAAAACGTATCAGGTTCTGTTATTTTACCTCACAGCTTAAAAGGAAATCACAGATTAATGACGGGGCTCAAATTTTCACCCTCCGCAAGGAATAAACGACACATGCCTAGCTGCTTGCATCTCTACTTTGTGAGTTCTACTCCGCGAGTGCCATCTCGACGCCCAACTCGTCAAACCCCTGAAAAACACTAGCCATCCACTCGAAAACGCCATGTAAAAAAGTCCAGGGCTATATTAGGAGTTTGAAGTCATCCAGAATTAAAGGCACGCAGGCAGAAAAACCTCCCATGCTGAGGCCTCGTCATCCATCTTCCAGAGCCCCAGCTGGAGCGTGCTGAGACCATGGTGCCACCATACGCCTCAGATCTGTGGGATCACAGCCGCCGCCACAGAGCACCTGGCTGGAGATAGAATTCCGGGCCATCTTTCTCACGGGAGTCGACATCTGGAGGAGCGCCCCCCCTCCATAGGACTGTGTTCGAGGCAAGGTCACGAATAGCAACACACCTACGCCGTTATTGGTACATCGCTTACAGAAAGTAAGAAAGTAAGCAAACTACAAGTTAAGGAGCGGGGGGGGGGGGGGGGTTGATATTAAAAGTTAT
>JAODLI010058447.1:0-15521 GCA_027575585.1 Percopsis omiscomaycus | reverse complement strand
GCACAGATCGATGTAGTTGGATCATAGGAATATAAATCGATACATCGATGTAGTAGATGGATCGTTACACCCCTAGTCTTTAATGTCTTCCTGAGGATTTCTGTGATCCAGTTTGTCTATTAACCTTTTTTATTACATCAACCACTGTCTACATAAAGAGCAAACAATACATGTATGTTTTATTATTTCCCAGGGGGAAATACGGTAAAGATTTGAAGGTCCCTAAAGCTGCATAGAACTTTTTTTGTTAAAACTTTTAACTGCTGGTGTTATTATTGGACACAATTGCTATTAGTTAACTTAGCTTTTCCAAATGTACTCAGTGAGTGTATGTACAGTATACAGTATTAGGGAGAAGTTAGGGGAAAGACATCTTGCTAAAGGAAGCTTACAAGCCCATCCTGGGCCTGAAATCCCAGGGAATCAACATTATGAAACCCTTTGGATTTGCTGATACAGCGGTTTAATATCACCAAAACTATCAAGTTATTTCTACAAATACTTCAGCTTGCAGTTGCACTTTGTCACCAAGGGAGGTGGCCAGTATAACAAGTTGCCTGTGGGAGCTTTATTGTTAAACAGGGCACTCTCTTCTCAGAACCTGAACTACCCTGAGCAGAAGGTGGTGACCGTGGGCCAGTTTAAGATCGGGCTGATTCACGGGCACCAGGTGATCCCTTGGGGCGACATGGCCAGCCTGGCGCTGCTGCAGAGACAGCTAGATGTGGACATCCTCATATCGGGACACACACACAAGTTTGAGGCCTTCGAGAATGAGAACAAATTCTACATTAACCCCGGCTCAGCCACTGGGGCCTACAATGCACTGGAAAGGTAATACTTATTGCACTACGTACGTACGTATGTAGGGAGGTAGGTCCAATATATTGTTGTTTATTTAAGTTTGTTATATTCTGTGTTAGATTGTTATGATTTATGTCTTAATTTATTTAATACCTCCATAAGTCATAAAAGTTTATATCGGGACCCGACATTAAGCATTGTTGACTGAAACCCCTCATTTTATCATGCCTGAAGGCATTTGTCCCCTTGACCTAAAGAAGAGCTATAATAGAGGAATATTAGTCTTGTAGTTAGGGATGTCCCAATCTGATATCAAACATCGGGATCGGAGCCGATCAAGCCTGAGTAGCATAGCTTGAAACTACAAATCAAGATGTCGTGTGGAAATTCTTTAAATTGAATACTCAAAGCAGCCCAACAGCTACCTACAATGCAAAGTTTATTTAAACAAAGAAAGCACGTAGCTTTCACTGGCGAGTGCCTTGAAAAGACTAGAGAAATGTAGTCGACAGCGATAAGGTGAGGAAAATAATTTAATTGATCTCTTTGAATGACCAGCCAATTTCAGTGGTAGAGAATGTAGACTTTTGCCGGCTTATGGAGCCACTGTATGTCTACCTTCCCGAGTCCCGACACTACATTTCAGACACGACTATACCAGAACTTTATAACAAATTTTGCGATCATCTACGAGTTTGTAGCAGAAGCTTTAATAACATCACACAAAAGCGTTGACTATTCCAAAAACCTTTTTTTTTTAATGAAACTCGTAGCAAAAGAACAAGATAATATACGACATACGATAATAAACCATCACGCATATCCCTTTTGATCGCATGGACACATTATTGCTGCCTGCACTCTAAACAGGAAGTAGTGTATCTAGAGTTTTTACTTCAAAATAAAAGTTCAGATCAATAAATAACATACATGTGTTTATTAATCAGAATCAGAAGCTATAAATATTAAATGGATCGAATCGGGATACCAAAATGTTGATCAGGACATCCCAGCTTGTAGTACTTTCTTACAATCACAATATGAAATCAAGATTTGAGCTACACTAAATGGGTCATATCAAATTGTAATTCTCAGAGCAGGAGGTAGCAATAAATGACATCCTATGGTGTTTCTATGTAGCCTAGGTTGGGTGGGGAGTAGTGTCTATCATATCAACTATTGTAAATAGTTAAGTTATATTATAAATAAATAAGTTTATTTACACCTGACATCCACCAAATGACAAAACGTAAATTAAACCCCATTGCCCACCATTTCACGGAAAACATCTCGTTCAACACGGAAACCATAGCCAAAATGGTGCACATAGTTTTCTGATTAAACGTGGCCCTGGTTTGCCAATGGCGCTTCGCAATGGCAGACCAACAGGCTCCGGAGGGAGCAGAGGGGGTGGGTTTTTGGGTTGTTGATTTTCTAAATCTTAGTTATTTATGTTGCTAAAGTTATTTAAGTTGAATGTTTGACCAACACATTAATCTGTTATATGTTCTGTACTACGTCTAATCTAAAGTGAGGCTTTCATTAACTATTAACCAGTGACCTATTAACCAAAATTGTTTTGTGTCATATCGGTGATTTGTTTATTTGCTACAAAAACTGGATGAACATCCTCTTAAGTATGGTGATTCCATTATTTTTGCCAGGAGTTGTAGCTACTTAACAGACATGGACAAGAAGTAAGCTTATTGAGCCACAACCCCAAAATTAAATTAGCACTAAATTAGGACCGTACCCCTCCCATTAGCAATGAACCATTATCTTTAAATAGCACAATATAAGTTACAAACAACAATGAGCATAATTAAACTACATTCAAATACATTTTTCTTCAAATTTAGATTTTGTTTCTAATTGGAAAATGTTTCTCACGGCCCCACATTTGTACATCAAGATTACCGTGATATGAGGAAATGCCATATGTAATGGTATCCTCAGAGTTGTAGGCGTGAGCTGAGAAACAGTGGAACTAAATGGAGGTTTAAAAAAGTCGTCTCTCCTCACAGCAACATCATTCCATCCTTCGTACTAATGGACATCCAGGCATCCACAGTGGTGACGTATGTCTATCAGCTCATCGGCGACGATGTCAAGGTGGAGAGAATTGAGTACAAGAAGTCTTAAGAGGCAAGGGAAAAAGAGAGGACCCCCCCCACATATTGTTTCATTCCTGTCCACAGGTGGTGTTACCCCCCCCCACCGCACCATCACGCTAACACTGTTAACAGACTTTACTCTGGCCTCATGTATAATATTGTCTGTCGGCAGAGGTCGCTTGTCTGAGCTGTTGTTTGCAAACTGTAGAGAATGCAATGATGTATTTGTAAACAAAATAAATATTTGGTGCCATTTATTCTATTGTTTTCATTTTGTTTTCTACTCTTTAGCATTAAGTTCTGCTGTAAGGTACAGTACATGTATAACCCACTAGTAGGACTTCTATTCCAACAATTAAAGTCTAATTTCACTCCATCTCTTTTTTGATTGTAACACTTCTAGATGTAGCGCATATTTTCATATACAGTACCTGACTGATACAATTGTCATGTAGTCAGGGCACAGTTATCACACTTAGTATATTTAAAAATATTAAACTGCATCAGATTAGTGTGATGCTTAAAGCTGCTATATGGACAACCTTTGATTTTATTATATTTTTTCAGTGTAATGAAATGACAAAATTTAATTAGTTAGAAACCCACAACTAAATGTAGTTGCCAAAATTATTTTACAATCTGTAGGGGCTTTATAGCAGTTACAAAGTTGTTCACATCCAGAAAGAAATTAATAAAATGAAATGCTACAAAACAAAAGCATAATTTAAATAACTATGAATATATGTAAGTTTAGGAATTATGTTGTTTTTGTTCGCCCTGCGGCAGGTCATTCTATCTGCCTTGCAAGGCTGTGTTGAGGAGAATTTGAGCCCTGCATTGTTACACATCCAACCACTAATTCAAGGTCAGGAGTCACGTGTGTGTGTCTGGTCATCAAGTAGACAATGCTCAGGTTGTGTAAACTGAGCTGCAGTTCAGTCATTGGCCTGAGTGCTTTGAGACGATGCTTTGCATCTATTGAACCCACATGCGTTTAAATAAATCCTTTTGTCATCCTATGGATCAACTTCCCTGTTGGGCTGAATGTGCTCAAGTTAAGGATATTTAGATATTTTTGCATATTCTGCCTTTATAAGTTCTGTTAGGATAAACCTAAATAATGTTTTTGACCAAAGTATTTATATTGTCAATATATGTGTATTGTACAGATGTATTTAGTAATAATCATTGTGTTTGATTACCTGCTAATAAATCTAATAATTTCTCTCCAGGGATCAATAAAGCATATTGTATGTCTTAATCATTTTCAATTTCAATCCTAATCATGATACTTACAGCAGGAGAGACATATATTTCAGATGATAAGATCTAGATCAAACAGAGAATCCCCATGGTCTCCCAGGGAGAGAGAACTTGTGCATTCACAGAGAGAATCTTCTGGAGTGTTGTCCTCTTCTGCCCACAGATCGCTCCAGGATCCTGGCAAACCATAAAAAGCACAGAATAACAAATACCAGATATGTTTTAACAAGGTTATCCAAGAAAATTGTTAAATATTACTATACCATGCCTAGGATGTAGACATTTAGAAAATATTAACTGGAAAGTACATTTTGAGTAACCAGACTTACTTCCAGAAGATTCTCTGCTTAATAGAGGAAACTTTGTTTCTGTTTTTTTCAGCTTTTGGGATTTTAATGTCAGCCTGCATTATAAGTAAAAAAGGCACATGAATACATATCTTTATGAAATGAATTATGCTGTATGTTGATATTAATTATCTTGTTGTCTCACCTATTATGTCTGGTTTTCATTTTAGGGATTATGGCTTTCTCAGAATGCTTTGCAACAATGTGTGCC
Source organism: Percopsis omiscomaycus (assembly GCA_027575585.1). Classification (NCBI taxonomy): domain Eukaryota; kingdom Metazoa; phylum Chordata; class Actinopteri; order Percopsiformes; family Percopsidae; genus Percopsis; species Percopsis omiscomaycus. Next base: position 10,782 of record JAODLI010058447.1, on the reverse strand, counting down.
TGCCTCTTCTTTTGTGATCTGTTAGGAACTTTTGCTTGATGATTTTCACTCTCATTCTGTGTGGTTTCCACTTTGGAAATCACAACTAGATCATCACTTTCAGTCTGGTGGTCTATAGGCAGGGATAACATTAATCTTATCTATTAGCTTAGCTAACAAATCCCCTACAATGGCTACAGTACATTGGGTTACTAAATGAAGATACAATTTCACTTCCAACGTTAAAATGTGAAGGAGGCCTCACAATGCTCTTGCAATTCAACCCTGTTGATTTGTTTAACCAATGCTTCAGCCTAGTTATACTGACAAAAGTCTTGTTTAATGGGCTCAACCATTATTTAAATTAATGAATGGTGGTGTGTTGTGTTTCATCCCATTTAAATCTGTAATGCCAGGCTGTGTGTTTGTCTAAATCTTTTAAAACCCCAGAGTGACTAATGTGCTGTATATTTACATGCACTCACATTACACTGTTGTTTGGAAATATGTTAATCATCCAAGTCTCTGCATACCAAACAATAGTGGAGAATACATTCAGACTTGTATTCCATCATTTGGAATGTTGGCATATCCCGATTAATAGTGGAATATGAGTGCACGTAAACAAGAAGAGATCTATACAAGGACTGACCTGTTCCTATGCAACCATAAAGCACATTAACGTAGTGTTGTTTGAGGAGGCTGTGCATCTGGTTTTGGCCATAGGATGCTGCAACGGTACATAGGTATTTCCTCTGAGCGGGCGTGAGCTCTGGGTGCTGAGGAGCGCAGACAGATAATGTTTACCTGTAGTGTCCAGTCACCTACATGCCAGTCCTCTGGGACAACACATCACAGACTACAAACATGCTTTACCTTGAGGAATGGGCCTGTGGTCATGGTTTTGGGGATGTGGACAGTGCTCACATGTTCAGTCTGTAATGTCCCTCTCACATGTTCAAAGTTCCTCTTCACAAACACGGAAGCTGTTCGGTCGAGAGACACAACAACACTTAACAACAGTTCTCTTCAGGTTTATCCAGTTCCTCTGAAATCCTGTGTTGAGATTCTTCTTGGTGGTAAAAATGAAAATACAAAAAACTAGTGTCTTCTGTATTTTTGAATCCCTAAAATGTTTTTTTTTTTTTTTTTTATATATTCTTTGTATCTATAAGTGTATTTTATTTTGAGGTTACCATCTGATTGTAGTTGAGAGACACAGTAAGTAAGCATGTGATCAATTCAAAGCCAAACAGTGTAGGGACAGCATGGCCCAATAAAGGTGCTGATACTAATTCTGATGTGATTTGTCCAAGAATGATGCACCTAGACACCAGTAGAGTAATAAAAACTGAAAATGGAAAGTATTTTGTGAATGTGTATGCTGAATCATATTAAAAAGATGAAAAACATTGTTCTTTTAAAGGGACACAATTTTGGAATTCTCCCAAAATTATATTTAAATTGAAACCCACAGCTCTCATAGACTCACACCATTTTCTACCACTGCCTCTACAGCCACTTCTGTGCACAGTTGTGTTTCAAACATAAACAGTGAGCTAGGGCAGAAATTCTGTTTTTTTGGGGCAGTATGATGCAACTGAGGAGTGTGCCTTTAAGCAGTGAGATGAAATCCTGGTCAGACTAACCAATGAGCCTTTATTCTATTACAAGCCTGGTGTTACCAAGGGCCAATCTGAGGTGTAGTGTGTCCCCTGGTTTCCACTGATATGTTGCACCCCATCTTAATGCTACTATGTCCCCACAACACCACCTACTCTCAGATTGCAAAGCTGAAAACATGTTTTGTTTATTTAGTCTAGTGTATATAGGCCCTATCTATCTATAAATTCAGTGTTTGTTCCAAAAGACTAGGGAAGGCATGATTAATTTAACTGAAAGAAACTGTTGGTTAAGACTTTACCCTAAAACCTTCAGCTATTATAATTAAACCTGTATTTTCCTTATTTTTTGCATGTCATGTAAAATGACTTACCCCTCCTTGAATCATTTTCTTCTGTACACCTGTAATACAAGATTTGTATTAAAAATAGTATAATTTACTGTAAATCTCTAAAGGATAATCTGATATACAGTATATATATTTATACAAACATACAAAAACTGTGAATACTGAAGGTATAAGGCCTTATCAAGAATGTAAGAAGTGAATCTTCTTGAATGCATTAATAAGCCTAAATACTATATACAAATAAGATGTCACCTTACCGTGTAACATCATCCACCCCATTCTTGTGGACCTCATGACTTCCTGTAAACGTTCCCTGCTTTTTCATCTCAGGAGGAGAGGACAAAGGCCAACAGGTTGTAATATGTGCAGGTGCTCTACCTATATAGTATAGGCCTACCAATGCCCCACCTCCTCCGGGGAGGCGGGGAGGCACAGGTCTCAAACTACTGTTTGAAACTGTGCACATGAATATAGAGAGAGGGGTGGAGAATGGTGTGAGCCTATGAAGAGATATAAGGGGAGGAGTGGCAAGGACTGCGAACCACTCAGCATTCAGGTGTCGGAGGGGCATGCCTCTGAGTTTCAAATCAAAACAACAACTACAAATTGAGTGTCCCTTAAATGTCATTCAAAGAAAGAGTTTTGATAAGATATAGAAATTAATACCATTATTAAGCATGAGCTTCTCATAAAAACACATAACAAGAAACCAAAGATAAATTTCTCCTGTAAATGAAGGCTACAGATATAGCTATAGGCTATTTTCATTTTTGAAGTCACTGAAGCATATCTGTTCCTCCTGTCAGTATGGAAAAGCTGGGGAATACTTGGATTAAAAAATAATGACCACAATAGTTATTGGGTGGGACACTCACATGAACGATTCAATAGACCACAGACATTGGAATAAATAGACGCCGTGAGCCCAGTTTTCGCAAGCCTCATCATCGTCGTCGTCATTATATTGTTATTGTTAATTACATTTTATTATTATATTTGTTATTATTATATTAAGTTAGTGTTATAATATTTGCTCTGCTTTTGTTAGTGAAGATTAGGGCCTAATTTGAATTATTTTTTTTCAATATAAAATACTAATACATAATTTAGTCTAGAGCGTTGTATGGGGTGGCTTGACCTGGTGGTTGTTTCTTTAAGCGCTCACAGGCTCACTTGCTGAATGTCGATAAACGTTGTTGGCTCTGAATTCAAGCTCAGAGTCGACCAAATGATTGATAGTGTGTGGATGGCACGTTTTTTTCTGGGGTTTGTTGAGCTGTTCGTGTGTGGTGTAATAATGCACTTTTTAATTGATCGTAAAGTCTCTTGCATTTAAATTGCCCCCCGATTCGTTAAGGGGGTTATTTAAATTCCCTGTGAATGGAAGAGAAAAGAAAACATAAAACATTGGTTTTATGTTTTCTTTAGAAGAGTGTAGCCTAAACAACCAATGTTCTTCTTAACACAAAATCCTTAAAACATGTAATATTACTACTACTAGCCCCACATGTACTATGAAAAACGTGATGCTGGGATCAAAAGGAAAAATTACGGGGGGTGCTTTTGACGGCAAGGCTGGTTGTTATGTTTCACTTTCCATGATATGCACCCCTGCTTAACTTAACCACGTTCATTTCAAGACAGGGGTGCATATTACGGCACAACACCCCAGCCTTGGGGAAAGTTTATTTATTTCTAAGTCTATGCAATAGAGCAGAAGTGCTCCTCTCCTGATGGGAAATCCCATATCATGAGATATTACAAATACACGGCTGCTGAGGAGCAGATCAGACTTCCATGCAATTTCACCTCTCCCAACGTTTTCAATAACCTGGAAACACTTGAATTCAAAAGTGAGATAAGGACACGATATGAGAAAATTCTGGAAAATGTGCAATACAACGGTCTAAAGAACCCGATCAATGCAGATGGTAAGATTCTGTTTTGATATTACAGAATGCTCTTAAACTTTTCTCTGTGTGTCACGATGCGGGTGAGTGAGTGCAGGTTCAGGAGAAACCAAACCAAACGTGAGAGTCTGAAGACGTTTCCAACGCTCGTTTAATAACCCACTGGGCAATTCCAAATTCCACAGCGAAGAAAACAGGCAGCAACGTGATACAGAATAAACATTTACCAACAACTCCTCATCACCCACTCCTTGGCTATATAGAGCAGGGGAATGTGATGATGAGGAGATGTGGATCAGGGTGCGCTAGGTAAATAGACGGCCGCAGTCGGGGCGGTCGGCCCCGAGGTCGTGGAGCAGGCTGGTCCAGACGGCACTGATGAAAGGCTTGGATGAGCTCCTTGTCCACCACGTCCTCGGCCCGGACCCAGCTGCATTCCCCAGCAGGACCGTACCCCTCCCAGTCCACCAGGTACTGCAGCCCAGCCCTACGCCGCCTGGATTCCAGAATCCTCCTCACGGTGTAGATTGAGCCCTCAGGTCCCTCCAGCGGCGCAGGCGGCGTAGCAGACTGAGCGAGGGGACCGGGAACCACCGACCTGAGGAGAGAGACATGGAATGTGGGTGAGATCTGGCTGTTTTCCACGGGCAAGGCTAACGTGTATGATACATCGTTTACCCTCCGGAGGACCTTGAATGGCCCCACATACCGGGGACCCAACTGACGGCAGGGCAGACGGAGCGGGAGGACCCGGGTGGCGAGCCATACCTCATCCCCTGGGCGGAGGCTGGGGGCTTCGGACCGACCATACACCACCTGGAAGGGAAACAGGCCGGTGGAGAAGTGAGCGAGAGTGTTGTGCGCGTACTCTGCCCAGGGGAGAAACCGGGACCATTCTCTGGGGCAGTCCATACAATAGCTGCCCAGCCTCCGGCTAAGGTCCTGGATGGTCCATTCCGCCGGCCTGTTTGTCTGTGGGTGGTACCTGGATGTGAGGCTGACCGCGACCCCCAGGCGGCCCATGAACGCCTTCCAGAACCTCAACGTGAACTGGGAGCCGCGGTCTGAGACGATGTCCTCCGGGAGCCCGTAGACATGGAAGTCCTGCTCGAAGAGGGCCTCAGCGACCTGCTTGGCGGTGGGGAGACGGGAGAACGTCAGGAACTGGGCCATCTTCAAGAACCGATCCACCACCACGAGGACCGCCGTGCTCCTCTCCGAAGGTGGCAGATTGGTGGCAAAGTACAGCGCTATATGGGACCATGGTCGCTGAGGCACTGGGAGCGGATTAAGCTTGCCTGCGGGAGCCGTGCGGGGAGCCTTGGATTGGGCATACACCAAGCAGCTATCCACGTAGCTGTTGATGTCCCGCGCCATGCCGGGCCACCAGTACTTCTCGGCCAGGAGGGCCCTGGTCCCACTTCTCCCAGGATGTCCCGAGGCGGGGACGCATGCGCCCAGGTGACGAGACGCACTCTCACGGACGTGGGGACGTATGTCCGTCCAGCAGGGTCTCCACGAGGGCTGGAGCTCCACGAGGGCTGGGTTCCCGCTGCGACGCCTGGAGGATCTCCTGATCAATGTCCTACTCGATGGGACCCACAATGCACCGCTTGGGCAGGATGGTCGCAGGTGGCTTCTCTAGGTCTTCTGGCTCACGATCTCCCACGTCTTAGTTCCTCTGAGCGGCGGAGAGCTTCTTGGAAAAGAACGCGCACGGATGGAGCCTGGGCCGAGTGCCCTGCCGCTGAGAGAGGACGGCCCCCACCCCCACCAACGATGCATCCACCTCTACCACGAATGGCAAACGCGGGTCGGGATGCCGTAGGAGCGGTGCCGAGGTAAACCGCTGCTCCAGGTCCTCCATCGCTACCTCGGCCTCTGGAGTCCAGCGTAGACGGGTGGGGGCGTCCTTGAGCAATGACGTGAGAGGCGCTGCTACCGTGCTGTAGTTTCTGATGAAACGGCTGTAAAAGTTGGCAAACCCCGTTTCCATAAAGAAAAACCCCGCCTGCGCGGGGTACGTAGAAGGACGGATAAAGCCCCGGCGCAGATTGTCCGCCATGTAGTCCTCCATTGCCGCCGTCTCGGGGGGTACACCTGGTTCTGGGGGGAAGAGTAGCCCCGGGCAGCAGGTCGAACCGCGCAGTCCCAGGGTCGATGAAGAGGGAGGCACTCCGTCTGGCGTTGCGAGAACACCTCCACGTAAGGTGCTGGGAGGGGGACCACAGAACCTTTCGCCGCCACGGCCCCGCTGAGAGCAAGCTTGCAGGTCTTCCCGCAGCCGGATCCCCACCGTTGGATCGTCCGTTGGCTCCACGAGATGGCAGGGTTATGACGCTGTAGCCACGGAAGACCCAACACGATAGGATGGAGTGGTGATGGCATGACGAAGAATTCCAGTCTCTCTCGGTGGCGGCCGTCCATAGTGACGGTGACTGGTGACGTGCAGTGAGTGACACTCCCGGTCCCAAGTGGCTCCCACGTCAATGACGTCAGCAGGATAGGAGACTCCAGACGCTGCAGTTGTATGCCCAGGGAGCTGGCGAGCCTGTGGTCCATGAAGCTGGCCGCGGCGCTGGAGTCAACCAGGGCTGTGGAGACACAAGAAGGAAATTTACCCGATAGGCAGACCTGGCGCGTAAACAACTTAGTGATGGTCGGCGATGTAGCGCCAGACCCGCCTGAGTGAAGACCCACCTGCTCCTTTGCCTCAACCCGCCGCTGCCGGCACTGGGCGCGGGTATGCCCAGGCCGACCACAGGAGAGGCACGGGCCCAGCTCACTCTGACGAGCTCGTTCCTCCGCGGCCAGCCCCCAGCTCCATGGCCTCGTGGTCGTCGATGACAGCTGGCATCGGCAGACGTCCCGCCAGGCAATCCCGGTCCTGGAGCTGGCCGTCAATGGCCGAGGCAAGGGCCATCATGGCCTCCAGCGGCCGCTGGGTTGGAAGACCGGCCAGCTCTAGCTGCACCTCCTGCCACAGCCCCATGTGAAAGGCGGTGGGTGCGCAGGGCCGTCTCGTTCCAGCCGCTGGAGGCCGCCAGCGTCCGGAAGTCCACTGCGTATTCTTGCGCCGACCGAGACCCCTGACGGAGACGATACAGCCGCTTGCCTGGGTCTCCCCAGGTGTCCACCCGGCTGAACACGGCCCGGAGCTGCCCCACCAGCAAGCCGTATCCGGGAACAATCCCACCACGGCTAGAATAGACCGCGGTGGCCCACTCCAGGGCTCGGCCAGCCAACAGCACCATCCGGACCTTCTGCGCGTCGTCCTTCTGGGTACCAGGATTTCGACTTGCATCAGGAACCCGTCGAGCTTACCGGGTGCCCTGTCGAATTTCTCCGGCTGGGCAGCCTGGACGCTACTCACCACTCTGAGTGCCTGTACCGGTGGTGGAGGCGGCGGTGGGGGACCAGCGGGACCGTCCGGGGACATTACCGCGGCGATGCGCTCCAGAACTGCGCTCATGCCGGCGAGTTGCTCATGCCGGCGAGTTGGCCTTCCACCTGCTGCATACGCTCCTCCATTGAGCGCGGTGACTGTGCCAGCCGAGCCGCGGCACCGGGAGCTCGTTTCTCCGCTGCACTCATTGTATAGGTCGGTAAATCTGAATGCGGGTGAGTGAGTGCAGGTGCAGGAGAAACCAAACCAAACTCTTACTCGCATTGCCGAGGTGTGTAAAAGGTCTTATTTTTCCAAAATGTAAATTCTCAGGGGTCTCAAGTTAGCCCTGATGTTTATGTCCTCTCAGGAGAACCTCAACAGACATTTCAGGATAGATGAAAAGGAAGTTCTAGTCTTATCCTGCGGGATAACAGACCTGTTCCACAATGTCCTTATTATATATATACTGTATATCCCTATTATCCCCATTGCTTGTACAATTTTTTCTACCACATCTTTTCCTTCCCTTTGCCTCTCTATTAATGTGCTTGGACACAGAGCTCTGTGAACAGCCAGCCTCTTTAGCAATGACCTTTTGTGTCTTGCCCTCCTTGTGCAAGGTGTCAATTGTCGTCTTTTGGACAGCTGTCAAGTAAGCAGTCTTCCCCATGATGGTGTAGCCTACAGAACTAGACTGAGAGACCATTTAAAGGTTTTTAAAGACCATTTAAAGGTTTTTGAGTTAATTAGCTGATTAGTGTGGCACCAGGTGTCTTCAATATTGAACCTTTTCACAATATTCAAATTTTCAGAGATACTGAATTTGGGGTTTTCATTAGTTGTCAGTTATCATCAAAATGAAAAGGAATAAACACTTGAAATATGTCTGTGTGGAATGAATGTATACATTATACAAGTTTCGCTTTTTGAAAGGAATTACTGAAATAACTCAACTTCTGATGATATTCTAATTATATGACCAGCACCTGTTTGTGTGTATATATATATATATAATACATTTTGCACTGTTGTCTGTAAGAAACTTCCAAGCCACCGATAGTCATGTCACAATTAACGTCAGTTATTGCACCTCAGGAGTGACTGTCAAACAAAGTACTCACGCCATCGGTTTTGTTATTGTAAATGTTTTTGATGTTATATTGTCTTGGACACACCAATTGTCTTTGTTCTGATTACAATGACTACATTCTATCGTGTTTGTCTCTCGGTCAGACGGTGATGGATGATGCCTATGCGAACATCTGCTATGTGTATCTCAAACATCTGGTCTGCAGCAGACGGAAGGCGCCTGGAGAAGTGGAATTGTGATGTTAGCAAATGAGTCACTGAAGACGATAACTTGATTCATTGCACCTTCTCAGACCTGGTAAGACCAACAGCGACTTTCAAACCTTTGTCCATCAAAATTTAGACATTAATTTAGCGACACATATTTTGGAGGATTCATCACTGTGTAATCACTGCAGTGCAGTCACTTTAACACAGATAAAATAGTTTCATAGACAGTCTTACTTATAAGAGCAGACAGACACCTGCCAGTGGGTAAGGCTTAGCTCAAACCAGTAGTAAGCTTAACTGTCTGTTGTCTGATGTGTTAATATATTAATGTTAATACGGTTTTTGTTGGCTCAGCACCCTTGCGTCAAACAATGGAATTCCATGCTGTTGAAAGTCAGTGAGATATTGGAGTGTCACTGCAAAGATGCCCTTAAGGTCATTGTTGCTGTGTTTATCGATTGTGACAAGGCAAGGTGGGTCATCCTCACAACCAACTGAAGCCAACACACATTACCACCCTGCTGTTACATTCATTATTTTGTGTGATCTCAACAGGCTTGGAGATCCTGCCGAACTGAGGCGCCTGTTGCACTGGAAGGGAGATCTTTCACGTGCTGCGGTCTTGGAGGTGCTAGACGCCTGTCTTCCTGACTCTGACCTCAAGGGTTCAAATGGGTTTTCTGTTTCTAAAAGCTGGAGGTCTTCTACAAAAACCGGCACAGGGACTGTGGTTATGGACTATACCTGGAAACAGACTTTATTATCAGTTTGTTACACCAGTAGTGACTTAGTACGTTAGCTACATTGGATTAACTTCCTTTTAATGTTGTAGCTGTAATAGAAGGGTTTCTTCAGGTACAAGGGCTTTCAGTTTATATGAACCGTTTTGCTACAGGTTTTCATAAAAGATACTTTGTGTCTTATTTAAAAAGGGCAAAATCCAACTTGAAATCTACAATCTACAATTAGGTAACTTAGCTTCTATCCAAAGTGACTTTCATTATTTTTTATTTTTTAGATGATTTTTATATTAAGTTATTATTCTTTATAGGGCTGGGTGGTATGGCCCAAAATCTATATCATGGTATAATTTTAAGCATGGACTGTAACAGTATATATCACCGTATATTCGTTTTTTATTTATTTAAATATAATTGCTTCTATGCCCATGCTCGCCAGTGAAAGCTGCGTCGGGACTTTCTTCGTCTATGTAAGCTTCGCTTTGCAGGTGGCTGTTGAGCTGCTTTGAACTTCCAATTCAAAGAATTTCCACACGGCTACCATCTTGATAGTTTGTAGTTATGCTATGCGTTTTTGCCATATGTATAAGGGCATGTCTGTTATTCTTTCTGGTAGACTAGACACGTTTAGTGCATTGCTGCCTCTGTGAGGGTACACAGTAAAAACAGAAGTGTTAATTAAACTCCTATAGAGTTGAATTTAACTCCGTTTCAGATAACATTTGGTCCCACTCGAAATCAGTGTAAAATTTACTCTTTGGTCAGTGTCAAATTTTTAGAGTCAATTCTACTCAATATTGTGTAAAAATCAACAATGAAATGTGTAAAATTATTTAACACTGTAGTTTAATCACACTGTTAAGAGTAATATGATTACACTGCATAGAGTTAATTTAATTACAATTTTACTTTTAAAAAAATGACACTTTAAAGTGTCATTTTTTTAAATATATAAATCATATGATGTGATGTAACTGAATTATAGATCAACTCTATCAAATGAAAATAAGCACAATAACACAAGATGACAGCACCCACATTTATTGTAAAAAAAATAAAGCATTTCAATGTCTGTGACTTTACATTGCAAACCCATTGCCTTGTCTAAGACAAAATAATACATGTATAACATCATAAAAATGTTTACCAGAGAAAGCAATATGGCACGACAAGGAGAGTTGTGTCATTCCCTCCATTAGACATTTGTATGTCAAAAGGCCTAGGGTAATGTAGGTTATAGACATGAAAATAAACAAAATCATGCTTTGATCTGATCACCTTATATGCATGGAAATGTTCTTGAAAAGTTACTATAACTAAAGGCACTGCGAGTAGCAACAGTTTTTCACACATTATCAAAACTGACTCAATCTGATAAAACAAGGGCACTTCAGATTCAACTTTGCCACAGAAAACCAAGTATGGGCGATAAACAAACCCATTATGTTTAGCCCAATTAACCTTCATAACCTGAATGCTACTGGGCACTTGCAT
>JAODLI010058436.1:0-15522 GCA_027575585.1 Percopsis omiscomaycus | reverse complement strand
CATTTGCACAACATTACTCGAAGGTTTATCATTCGTACCTCAAAACAGTCAATAAAAACAATAATCTGTACATCTAGTGTTTGTAAAAAACAACACACCAAAAAACAGACAAATAGACAGGAGGACTGTAGAACTGAACGCGGAGGGGGGGGGGGGGCATATATATATATATATAAAGCAGCACTAGAGCAGTGGGGGCCAGCGGGAAGATAGAGGGTCGGATAAATGCCAAGAGAGAGAAATGATTGGAACGGGAGGCTTGAGGGGCGGGGCCTAACTGAAGAGAGGGAGAACTGTATTGGCAGTTAAATTTTCAACGTTATATATCAAAAGGTGTAGCAATGCTAGAGCTACACAGATTAAATTCACAAATGAATGAACAGATACTGTTTAATTGGAATTAACTGTTATGTGTATGAGTTATACTTATAACTCATACACATAACAATTAATTCCTTGTAACCTTGTACAGTATTTCTAATTACTGCTCAGTTAATATTTAGTGTGTTTTAGTGTGTTATTTGTTAAGTTAACGCTTAGCTTTCGTGATGTACAGTATGTTTAGTTGCACTTTACTTTCCTGTGGATGTCTTTGTCTGGAAAGGTCATTTTTGGTCTTTTTTTTTTTAAATGTATCTACGTCAGTTAATGATGATCCGTAGCACAGTCCCTAAATTGTATAGAGTGTGTGTGTGTGTGTGTTGGCAGCAGTGGTCGGGCAGATGCTGCCGGCGCTCCAGGCCTACTGCTTTACGGCCTTCTGCGGAAATGTTGCCGTGCCAACCTTATCTGCCATCCGCAGCCAATCACACGCCAGTGCACAAGTTGGAACAGTCATTGCATACACCCACGCACGCACACGCACACACACACGCACGCACGCGCACACAAGCTATACGTTAAGAGACAAGGGTAATAAATGGAAAATGTGTGAGGCTGCGGTGAGTCTGTTCATTAAGGTGCAGAGAACAGTGTCTGCCTTTAATCAGTCGGAAGCTTCTGGACACACACACACACACACACACACACACACACACACACACACACACACACACACACACACACACACACAGCCAGCAGGGCTGCCTAAAGAGGCATTTAGGGATGTTTCTCAGCAGGCAATATAAAGTTGTTCCAGCCACTGTACTTTCCTGAGTTTTAACGCCGCTGGCGGGGAGGAGAGTGTCGCATTAAATCGACCAGCACAGTGTTTTTCTCTCGCGCGTTTTCTTTACGCGCACATGCGCTCGGGCTGTGAGAAAAATTACACCCCGCGACCGTAACAGAGGACAGTGCTTAGCGGAGAGGTCAAACCGGCCTGCTCAATTTTCCTCCGTTCGTATTGCTTTTGCACAAATAAGTGAGCTGTCACATAACTGTCACTCTCTCTCTCTCTCTGCGATGTTCCACTCATACCAGAACTGTGGAGGTGACGGTGTCATGATATTGTCCAATGGACCCTTTTCACAGGTGCATCAGAGCCAGGTGAATACAGCTCTTGCAATTAAAATGACTGAATTTGTCTGATTCCCATTAATAAATGTGTTTATGTATACACACAGTGAATATAAAAAGTCTACACACCCCTGTTAAAATGATTTAAAATTAGGGTTTTCTTATGCAACCAGGTTATTGTACTTTTTTTTTCTTCATTTTGTTCCCCTAAAATGATTATTATTATTGTTTTTTTTTTCTTATTGTTTTTCACTTAAATTCATAGGTTGCAATTTTTACAATAAAGGTTCTGACGTGATTTATCTTGGTTTCCTTTTTTTACATCACTGATTAATCCCAAATAAAGTAAAGCCGCTCCGATAGGATTTTCCTGACATCTTGGTAACTTCCAGTAATGGGCCGCAAAGAGTTTACAATGCATGGGATCTCATTGTCAATCAAGAGTGGGTTCCTGTATGAAATCTGCAGAATTTGTAGTGTGTTATAAAACATCTTCTGTTCTTTTATTGTTGATATAATTACAGTACTTGACCAAATTTCGAGGGGTTATTTACATACACATTGTCAAGGTCTCTGTCTCTTTTTGGAATTGACTTTCTCGATTACATACTTTTTTCCAAGCACACAAGAGCAATAAATTCTTTATCCCCCACTTTATACAATTACAAGTAATTTAGCAGATGCTTTTTTCCAAAGTGACTTACATTTACATGGTGCTATTACATGGAGCAGATAGGGGTTAGGCATCTTGCTCAAGGATGCTTACAGGTAGGCCACCTCTAGGGTTTGAACCCACAACCTTCCGCTGGGAGTCCAACGCCTGGGAGTCCACCAGACTGTTCTGCCCCCCTTTTTAAGGAAATGCAAAGGAGTGTCTTTCCATCAAATGCAGTTATGAAAATATTCTGAGGACAGAATAAAATGATATAATCAGAAGACTATTAGCAAAATACAAATGTCGTTATATTATGTTTCTTTTGGGGTGGGGATGTTATATAAAACACACTAGCACATTGAATAAAGGAGAACAATATGTCTGCCTATGCTTTTTACCACAGCTAAATTTTGTCTTGCCGTTCAGGCACATTGTGTTGTCTTTAATACGTCAACTTATCCACCTTAGCCTAACTTTTTTTGTAGTGTTTTATAATGCGCATAAAAACAGGTGGATGGAAACCCCACAGGGACCTTTTGAAAAGTACCACCCAACTGCAATCTCACCGCTTTCCATTTATCAAAGCAGACATGGTCTTCAATTGGACTCGCATTGTTTACGCTTTGGCCTCGACCTGAACCTTGGACTGTCCTGGTCTTGGTCTTTATTTGGTCTCTACTCGAAGTCTTGGTCTGGGCTTGGACTCGCGGCCTTGCTCTCCTTGTGTCGCCGCAGGTGGTCTTGACTGCAACGCTGTTTTAAAAAAGAAGGACATAGTTTAGCAGGCGCGATGGTGAGCAGTGGGGCAAAGCCAGGTAACAAAGAGCAGAGTGACTGGGTGGAGAGGCTCAGGCGGTGGTACGGAGGTAAAGAGAGCCTCAAGGGGGAGGGCCGGGACCATTCCCGGGAAGGAGAGCGGTGCAGGGGAGGGGCTGTCAAGTGGAGGACCAGGGGGCTGGAGAGGAGGGAAGACAGACAGACAGATGGACAGAGAAACAGGAGGAGGGGTTGAAGGTTGAGAGGTAGACAGACAGATCACAACCACGCCGACAGCTGGGAGAGCAGAATTCGATACTGCGGCATTGGCACACACACACAGACACACACACACACACACACATGCCAACACAAACACATACTGACTCTGGCACTCATGCACACACCCCCCCACACACACACACACTATGCCGACACTATCCAAAAGAGCCACATTACACATGAAATATTAATGGCGCAAAGCAATCAGCAAAAATGGAGATGAGGGGATGAAGGCGTGGAGACCAGGGGAGAAAGAAAGAAAGGGGTTGAGAAATAGGAGGGGGGATATCTATATTTTGAGTATTGAGGTTGAGACTTCAGAGCTGGCTATCGGGGAAACCATATCCATTCAGACTCATCACTTTCATCAAGAGTCTGATCAACCAATAGAAACAGGCTATTTCCTTCCTCTGCAGTGTTGTGTTTACTCCATCTAGCAATAAAGCAAGGTCACCCGGTTTCTAAAACGGCCTAGCCTAGCAACCAGTGTTAATTTTGACACAGTTATAATCACATTTTAGCTGTTTCATTTTGATCTAGTCATAATGTTACTGTCAAATCAACGCAATCTCTGACCATTTTTAGTCCACTCATTGTCCTTTCAATTCAGTCATCTTATTTTCTCTCATTTCATTTTACATTGATACATTTACAATCATCAACGGGTTTTCAGTGTTGCACTGTTGCGCTGCTGGTTTCTATATTTTTATCATCGTTATAGTATATAGTATATATTGTTGGGCTCTTTAACTTTTTTTTGCTTAACTTAAGCCTAATGCCTACTGTGTAGATGGTGCGTGCCATGTCATAAGAATTTCTCTGCACAGAATGATCCTGTGTTATTCGGTGCATATGATAAATATTATGACTTTGACTTTGAAATATGAAGAATAGCTATAGGCGGTCCTCGCATTTCAATTAGCTGTAGGCTGTTCACATGAATAGGCCTACCGCATTGAGCCAGGGGCGTCTGCTGCACTGTTAAACATCCGGGGCTGAGCCCAGATTCTTCGGGAAGTATATGATACAGTAGTGTTTGTGTGTGTGTGTGTGTGGCGGACCACAAGTAACACAAAAGTATGTGCTCAGATCCGGTGTGCAATGCACAAAGTCATGGTACATATATATTAAAGCTAACCTCACACATCCACACACATGCATGCGTAGTGTGTAGACTACAATCCGGTCTACATATTTGCCTGATAAGTGTACTGTTACTGTAGCGACACTGTAGGTTTATCAAAATTCTCGTAACAGGCCTAAGTATCCACAAACACAAAACAAGATCAACCTTGCCTCTAAATCTGACCAGCAACGCTCTTGCCAAACAGACCAAGCAGCACTATCAACCAACGCATTTTAGTCTAAAGATAAAGGCCAAAATACAATACGTTACATTAAGTTGGATGTGCGCATATTGTTTTATATGAGCATAATACCATTATATAATATTAAGCAGTCCAAAAAAAATGATTCGAGTCTAAGGTGTGTGTGCTTTCACAAATTTAATCACATTATTCAATAAAATGATGATCACTACAAACAAAATCCATACTGCTGTCCTTGCTAGCTAGTTTTGCTTCACTTAGCTAACTGGCTCTCCGATCACGCCACACGAAAAATGTCATAGGCGGCTAGGCCAGCTTGAAGGCTCAAGCGTTTCAAAGAATACGCCCAACATGGCAAACTAAATCTCTGATTGGTTAAAGAATATGACAATCAACAACATCCCAATTGCTTCAACAGCAGATGGGGATTCACTTGAAATTTTGAAGGCCCCAGGTAAGATTTTTCACCCGGAGACAGCACAGGTGGAAAATCTGATTGGAAAAGCTGAAGCAAATTACGTTAATTTACTGACGATCAGTTACGTAGTGACATACCTCTCAAAGTGGAGAATTATTCGGGGCTAAAGAAAAAATGTTGAATACCCTACATCCCCAAATGCCCAGGCCAGGCGACGCCACTGCATTGAGCAAACTGCACGATGACGAGCAGACGAAGCAAGAGGAACACCCAGGAGGCTTTGGACATGCTACAGAAGCCGGACTGGAGCGAGTCTGGTGTATTTTCAGATGGAGGTAGCAGGATGGTATTTAAAAAACGAAAACAAACACCAAATGTGTTGAGCTACATTTTATGTTGCATCACAGATGCAGGAGGTGTTGAGGAGGATTAATAAATGATTTATGAATTCCTTTCACAGGTGAGAGAGCAATTGGTAGCAAAGTGCAACAGCTGAATGAAGAAGGGTAAACAGATAGCATCTCCCGTGGTATATAATGTTCCCAAAGAAGCTACCGTGTATTTAATGTGTTTATATCTGTGACTAATATTGAGGATCAACGTTTAGGTGTGGCTGCGTGTGTGTGTGTGTGCGTACGTGTGTGTGTGTTTGTCTGTGCCCTGGGTGCGCAGGCATGTGTGTTTGCGTGTCCGTGAGTGAGAGGGCACATGCTCTCTCGTGGGCGTGCACGTATCTTTGTGTTAATTCCTGATGATAAAGCGCAAACACTCAGGTGTGTTTGTTCGCTTAAGCACCTCTCTGCCCCCTAAGAGCTTCAGGTAATAACACCATCCATCACCGCCACGTGCACACGTGTGTGTGCGTGCGTGCGCATGTGTGTGTCCGTAATGCATTGCGAGCGAGCGTTCACGTTTTCCCAGAAAGGTCAGAAACAAAAAAGGGGGCGGTAGCAGAGAAACAGGAGGCGTCTCTTTGCGCTGCAGGGGTTTAATCAAAAGAAAATAAGCCGGCGTGTGAGTGTGCACACACACGCGCGCGCATGCAAATGGGCATGTAAACAGACACAAGCAAAGCGAACATGAGCGACGGCGGAGTACATTCATTAGCGCGCAGTGGTGGCTCCTTGCTAATAAAGAGAGGCAACGTTGTGCCGGGGCAGGTGTGGGAATACAAGCAAATCGTGAAATCAACACTGGCCAGATTACCACAGATTCATTAGAGCACTTGTTCCCTCCCAACACTGCGTTGTTCCTTGTTTGTCCTTTTTCCTCCAGGATGTTTTATGTCAGACCCAGTTATCGTCTTCTACAATGCAGTTCCGTTTTGCCCTCTTTCTGTGAGATTGCTATATAGGGTTGTAGCACAGGAGAATGGTACAAAAATGTCTCTCAATGGCTCTCAACACCACATTTAGATGCACTCTGTGTCATCTTATAATTGACTGCATTTTTACTAGGTCCTGTCCTGGTCTCGAACACTTGAACTAAATCTCAGACCATCCTGGTCTTGGTCTTGACCCATCTCGACCCCCTTGAAACAATAAACTATAAGGTCTAGGCCTTGCCTTGTTCTCACCAAAGGTAGTCCTGACTAACACTATTGCTAAACAGAGTTTACATTTGTACAATACCATCTCTGCTGTGGAAGGCAATTTGTACCTAAAAGGATAACTGATGTTGGACTGAATAAGGACAATGCAAATCTGACACAAAAGCCTTAGATCTCAATGTCCCCAGATAAATATCGGCTAGCTCATTTGCTGACAGCATTTTCACAATCATTTGGTTAATTGAAGTTGTTTAAAAGCATTTCCAGCCCCCTGGAGACCCAGCTGCTAGACTAATCCCTCATATCAGACAATTGTGCAGATCAGAATCTTCACATCACAAATTGCCAAGGATTGCAGGGCTGCTTGAATTACCCTTGCTTTCTGCTACAGTACACATCGTGTTGGAATACATATCTCAGCCAGTGAAACTGCAAGTCAGTCTTAAGACCTGAGTCAGATTTGCGCAGATGTCCAGATATGATATTTGCCGCCAAGCGTGCAAGCGTATACTTTTCCCCACGGGGTAAAAGCTGCATCAAACTATGATTTCCACTACAAAGGAATACCTGCTGCAAGAAGATTAAGAATGGCCTGAGTTTGTGATAACTTGGTGACTCGTTTGATCCCATTTCCCAGCTAGCATTACTTAAGTGGTCACTGTGCGGTCATCCGACATGTTTGGAATTTGGAAACTTTTTTGAACAACGCAAATCCATCTGCTGCTATAGAGGGAAACCTCTTTAAAGGGAGGGGAGGGGGAGTAGAGAAAGTAGGAATTTGTTTTGGCCTCAGCCTTTATTTGCCAACGGTCTGTAACTTTTTGACAGTTAGTGCTATAGCAGTAGATTTCCAGTGGGGGTAAGCCGCTGCGCTGTCTGTGCCAGCATGCTTGCTATTCTGATGATAGGGAAAGAGGAGAGAAAAACTGTCGCGATCTTCATTAAAAGTGACTCAGCTGCTTTTTTAAGCTCGTCAGCATTTATATGAACCTGATGACGTTTCACGGGGTGATGCTGGAGTTACTGCTCACTGGAGCTGAGAGGTGGGGAATTAAGGCTTCCTTTTCTGCTATTGGCAGAAAATCAGTAATTTGATTACATGGAGGGTTTATTGTGTTTTAAAGGTACTCCTTGATTACGTTATAGCACCCCCAGAACTCCAAAAGTAACCCCCCCCACAGCTCACTGTTTATGTTTTGAAACACAAAAGTGCATGTGGCTGGGGAGGGCTGGGGTATAGGTATATATACAGGGTATAGGTATATATACGAGTGTGATCCTAGAAGCTCTGTAGGGGGATGCAGCGCAACATGATTGAAACTTTACTCATACTTCACGTGGGCTTTCTGACAGTGTAATGTAATAAATACATTAACGTTAGTTAAATATGCCTGTGAGCGCCATTGTTGGTCGCTGGGTGAATGTGTGGCTAATTCACTTTCCAGGTAACTTATGGTAGCTAACGTTAATGATGATGGTTGATTGATTAGCGCTCGCAAATCAGCCCGTTATAGCCAAAAACGTTTGCTTCTACTCAACAGTGATAAAGCCTACGTAACACTCAACCACTGTCCTTGGCCATTTTAATCACAAAACAAAATATATGCACGCAATGGGCGTCATTACGCATGGAAAAGAACATGGTGACGGTGATTTAAATATTTCAATTAAACTCATTCAACCATAAAGGACGAACTGATTGCCTCGGCTAATTGATCCAGTATCACAACTTTTCTGTCTTAGCCGGTCTGGACTTTCTCCATCATTACGAAATTGGCCGTTTGCCATCACAGAGAGTGCACTGCTTTTAAAGGGAATGAGAAGAGCTTATTTGATTGGTCATAATTGAAGATAGCGCCCACCACTTCTACTGCTAATTTAATCATTCTAATCCAACCCTTTTACAACTGCGCCGCCACGTGTCCAAAATTAGTCAAATAAAGTACTGGCCACACCTTAGGTTGACTGTACTTGCCCTTGGGTCTTGATTCAGAAACTAAGACCCTAGGAGTTTGGCAGAAAAGAAACGCTGGGGAACGCTATCAGCATTTTTTGAAGGTGTAGGGAGGCCGACACATAGCTAGTATTCTGCCAGACAGACTCAAATTAGGGTTATCAAGTAACATGTTAGCTACTGTAGCGGGAAGGGTGGGACCATTAGAGTGAGTGACACATCTCGGTGTATGAACTTGTCCGACCGAGAATTAAACGGGGCCAAGCTTGAAATGCACCCCAGGGACTCGAGCTGAGAAATCCCGTAGTGCCGCTTTAACATCACCTCTTTATATTGCCATTCACGAGGGATGTGAGAAATCTCATTTTAAAGAGAAATAAGAGCGCCACTGTGAATTTGAGAATGAGGTAGGAAAGAGCAACAGAGTGAAACATTGGCAGAGAAAGAAGGGCTGTGCAATCTCTCTTTTTTTTCACAGTAATGAAGAGATTGAAAGAAAGGGCCAGGCATCTTTTGACTCAGTGGGACAGAGGGTTCAGATAGAACAATCAGGAGGAAAAGTATGCAAACAAAGGACTATATCTTCATAGTGTGTGTGTCTGAATGTGCGTGCGTGTGTGTCTGTGAGTATCTACATGCATTACGTACGCTCAGTGCACTGTCAAAACCCTTTAAATGTCTCACCTTAATTCAATACCTGACAGCTAGCCGGCTAGGGGCCCTAATAGGATTGTGTGTGTGTGTGTGTGTGTGTGACAGAAAGAGAGGGATGGAGAGAGAGAGAGAGAGAGAGAGAGAGTATAACTATAATATTATATACACCTTTGTGGATCTATTTTTGAATGTTTTTTCTTATATAGGTGTGTGTGTGTGTGTGTATCTGACACGCACACACACACACACACACACAGGTGGCTCATCTCCACACCTGCGAACATGGCTGCATTATGAGTAGATATGTTTGTGTGTGTGATATAGGGTGACAAAAGGAGAGGAGCCAACCAATCAAAGTTTACGGCAGAATGCTTTCACACTATTTATTTAGCATCGGATTTTCGTATGCGTGTTTGAACTAAATATGTGTAATTACCACTTAATCCTCATTTCTACACAGGTAAAACAGAGTTTTTGACAAGGCAGCGACACTACCGTTTTAGCCTCCATACTGAAACGGTTACTCCGGGAAAACAACGCATGTGTCATAGATTTGCGCATGCTCAGGTTGCTAATCACATGACCATACGCAGCTCCTCCATGTCATTACCACATTTGATGTTTACGGAAATACACTTCTGCTCCGCTAAGGTAAGCAGATAGAGGATGAGGTAAAACCAACAACTAATTTAACTCATAAAAGTGACCAATGACTATGAAGTCACAAAAGCTGTGGAAAATACGCACTGGGAGACATGCCAGAGCAAATATAGTGACATATTGGAGCTCTATAAAAATCATTATTCGTCATACGAGTGTCAGGCGGAGTGTATGGGTGGTGACCCAAACGCAGAACAGAGTGCGGGGAGGCAGGCAGTGATGTTCAGGGTTTTAATGAAAATAATCCTCAGCAGGGGTAAACAGAAAAGGTCCAAACTAAAATACAAGGCCCAAGGCCAGGGAGCAAACAACACAGAAAAGGTCCATAAACAAAAAGTTACGCACGGCACGGCAGACGAACCGAGACACACGGGAAGACGAACCCAAGATAACAAACGAACCAACACTGAGACAAGGGAAGACAGAGACTAAATACACCAGGGGAAACGAGACACAGGTGAGGGCGGTGAAGGCACAACAAGGGGAAAGACCAAATAAGGAAATGGGGCGTGGCTGGGGAGAACACAGGGAAACAGGCAGGCACACAAGGGGAACATGGAACAGACTTAGGGGAAAACAAGACCAGGGAACAGGCAGGGTTGTGACAATGACGATGTAGAACAGTTGGGAAAGGAACAGCCCTGCAACAAGGACGGCATCACGAAGACGCACAGAACATATCAGTCTGTTATTATTGTACATTTGTTATAGGATTTCCATTCTTGTAATTTAACCTTTTCAGGTCAAAGAATGCGGTGCGATACACATTTAGTATTGGCATACTTGTTGTTTGAATTTTGTTAGGTTTTAAATGGACGCAGATACTTTTTTAAATGGAAGCGAAAGTGGTAGTGAGGCCGCGTGGTCCAAAACATTGTTAAACCCGTGTAAAAGGGTACCTGTGCTAGTATGGACTTGGCCTAAGTATGTGGTGCAAAGCTGTTAATCAAAGTTGGTGTTTTTACCCCCAGGCCAAATAAACACTCAGTACCGCACAGATGCTATAAAACACGCCTCACTCTTAATTAAGGGGAAAACACAGTTTGTGTGTGTGTGAGTGCGCGTGCAGAGAGAGAAGAAAGACCGAGAGCGTGGGGTCAAAATGTGTGTACACAAAAATGTTTTGTGTACACACGTTTCCGCTTGCCTGCCTGGTACATGATAGCAAGGGCAAATTGCTCTCAGTATGTGTGTATTTTGAGGAGGTTTCTGACCATATACTGCATCGTTCTTGCATCCTCCTCCCCCCCCCCCCACCCCCCCTGCCCTGCTGTGTGGTATCAGGACACTGGACACAGGATCCTGTCGACAGAATTCACTCAAAGCGAGTCGGCAATAAACTGCGGTAGAGAGGTTTTTCTGTGTGCTGCACAGTTAGAGATCAATAAGTGCATACTTCTGGTTGTAACAACTGTGCGTTAGGCTCTTCACTGCTGGCAACGCTCGCGACAATGTAATATGTTATCACATGTCTCAAGGACATCCAGAAAACCTAATCTCCTATACAGTAGCAACACTTAAATATGAATTGCATTTGCCAAGTCCTGCTGGTATGTACGTACCGGTAGTGGAGCTAGGATTTCCCTCTTTTGTGTTTGGCACAAATAGCTGAGTGGGCTTTTAGGCTATAGTAAAGCGTTAACTGGAATTATTTTCCATGGGGTTTTCAGGGAGAGAGCCTGTCTTTAACTAGACGACACACATGCACACAAGCACACACAGGTAATTTTTTTTCCATAAATTCAGAATGATTGAAACTGAAACCGTTTTACAATGCATTGTCAATTTCATTGTTTATACTTTGTCTTCAGGTTAATTTATTTTCAATACGTTATAGGCTATTCATGTTTCTCAATAGGTCTATTTTGGGTAACACTTTATTTATTTAAACCTCCTCTAAACATCTGACATGTAGCTTATATGTTAAGGATAAATTGCTAAAAGTGTACTGATAATTGATAAGTTACATATGCGTTTGTTGACAGTTGCAGGGACCACCCCAAATAAAGTGTTACCCTATTTTGTTTAAATATTTGAATTTTGCACCTATTTACCATAATCAATTCGACTGAAAGTGAATTTGCCGCACACGCATATACGCGCTTTCCTGCTTCCTCTTTCCTTCTCACAAGCGCACAAACACCGGCTACAGGCTGCGCGTGCATGCGCACGGGGACAATCAAGACACACACACACACACAGAAATGCGCCGGCCAGTGCACGAAAGCCACCCGACCACATCCGCGATTGATTTCGAGGGAAATCAAAGCCCACATGGATCGAACAACAGAGGGCGCGGGTGCGCTGGAAGGGAACGCGTGCCGACGCCTCCGGAATGCTAAGCACGCTCACGTTCTCCCGTCCTCCTGACGCAGCAGAGAGAGGGAAAGGGAGAGAGAGAGAAAATGCATTTGGAGAGTGGGGGGATAAAGAGAGACAATTCATATATGCTGCTGTCGTTTGACCTCTTCGCCTTCCTGCCAATATGTCAGTAATTCCTCCTTCTATACCAGCTAGAGCCCGTTGCAACAACCCACGCACACACTCGGGGGAAAACGGGGGAAACCCATGCTCTTCAGTCAGCTCCCGCGTGCTGGACAATTGTTCGGTAAAAGTAAACTGCCCTGCCCGCCGTCGGTTGGCGAGAGGAGCCGGGAGAGGAACAAAGAAGAACAAAAAGGGAAAGCCCAGAGCCGAGCCTATCCCATCAACCTATACTACACGAACAGTCCGCTCCAGTATGGAACGCCAAAAGGGTTACAATTCGCCACAAACTGAGCGTGTATTACTACCAGAACGCCGTAAAAAACGCACGTTTTATTGACCAACCGCGCGTTTTTTACGGCGTTTCGGTGCTCACAAAGAAACGCCGTAAAAAACGCGCGCTTGGTCAACAGAACGCGCGTATTTAACGGCGTTATAGTGCCACCAAAACGCCGTGAAAAACGTGCGTTTCCTTATAGTAAAATGAGCTCCTGGGGCCTCGTGTATAAAAGACTGCGTAGCTTTCATACTGAAAGATGGCGTAAGCACAAAATTCGAAAAGTGCGTTTGCACAGAAATATTCACATGTATAAAACCAGGCGTACGCCAGGTCCTGCGCACCTTTCCTCTATACATCCCAATCAACTTGAACTTGAGCGTACGTGCACGAGCCACACACCCCGCCTTGACTCCTCACATAAATTACTATGCAAATGACTATAAATACGTCACCCTTCACCTGAAAAGTGCAAATAACAATGGCAAATCAGGCTAAAACACAAACAAAATAAAATTATTTCACTGAGTGCTAAATCGAAGTGCTAATAACTGAAGTGGAGACAAGAAGAAATATTTTATTTGGTGGCTTGTCGTCTGAAATCAGCAATAAGCCCAAGGCAGCGGAGTGGCAGAGCATCAATACAGCGGTCAATGCAGCTGGCTCAGAGACGCGTACAGTGGCTGAAATAAAGAAAAAACGGTCCGACATTAAAGTATAGGTCAAGAAACGAGTGTCACAGGTGGAGGCACCCCACGTAGGTTTGCCACATTGTGCAGCACACTGCATGCCAGCACAATACAGCAAACCTTTAGTGGACTGTAGAGCAGCATGCCGCCAGTAGGCTACTGTCCAAGCAGCGCCAACGGCCTTTCAGCTGCCCTATAGTCCGCTCCAACACTGACCAAGAACGAGCATGGGCATCATTATAACGGCGCTCTTGCTCAGTCTGGGGGTCAGTGAGCAGGGTGAGGAGCCAGGGTTTCAGTGGGTAGCCACGATCACCTAAGGATACATTAACCACATACTCAGATGACATACAAAATTATTGCCGTATTTTACTGTAATGATATGACTATATCCTACCAATAAGCCAGCCATCCTGCACAGCCTCCGCTTCAAGTCTGTTCCCTACACTACTACTCCGCAAGATGAATGAACCATGAGTTGAGCTAGGCCACCTTGCCACAATATTTGGCAATTTGCGCATCACAGATCACTTGCACATTGATTGAGTGAAAATGTTTTTTGTTCACATATATGCAAATTAATTCTCAAATAGTGCCCTTATGTGCAATGTGAGTGCAGTCGATTGTCCCGATTACATTTGGAAATCGGCTCATCGCTGCAAATTGCAGTTTAATTTTCACACACAGTGTAGGGAAATTTCATATACCTGCGTGACATACGGATGAGACCGTCCCATATACATTCAACAGGATAGCTGTTGGCAGCCTGAATCATTCATTTGACACCCTTATGTTTAACAAAAGTACGAAATAAACAGCGTTTAGCATTTTCCGCTTGAGTTTTGGCCTCTCTGATGGTACAAATTATTATTATTTAGATGACATTTGGTGAGTTTCAGTACTTTGTAGTTCACTGACAGAGCCAAAAAAGAGTTTGCGTGAAGGTCCGCACATTCTCACGGCAGCTCAATAGTTTGCGTGACGGTCTGCACATTCTCACGTCAAGTTCGTTTTTATACATCCCACACTGTGCGTGAGAACCAGCGTCCGTAATCTTTTCATGCGTACGCAACGTTTATACATGAGGCCCCGGGTCATTTACATTGCTAGTAGTTTTGAACTACATTCTACGGTGGCCCTGAAGAGCAAATCACAACAGCAAAGAGAAAAGCGCAACAGCAAATCATAAAACACAACGGCAAATAGGAAAACAAAACGGCAAATAGGAAAACATTTCAACAAATTATAAAACATAACAGCAAATAGTAAAACAAAACAGCAAATCATAAAACACAACGGCAAATAGGAAAACGCTACAGCAAATAGGAAAACACTACAGCATATAGGAAAACACTTTAACAAATCATAAAACACAACGGCATTAACTTCTACCGGAAATGGTAGGGCTTATCTAGCAGAGGACGAACCCTCCTGATTGGACAGTATCTAGCAGAGGACGGACCCTCCTGATTGGACAGACTGTCTTTTAACAGGAAGAAGAAGTGAAAAACACGGAAAAGCGCCTATATTGAAAACATGAGTACTCCCGAAGAAACTTTCGCTATTATTAAGAATTATTTTGATGCAGGGCATACATACGACGTGATAGTTGATATGTTGTGAACCAATCACAACATCAGAATGAGTATACGCACTTTGAAGTCACGTTTGAGAGAAGCAGGGTTGTACAGAAGGAAAAACTATTCACAACTGGATGAGGTGATACATGCCATCCTGCGTGGACCAGGGCAACTATTCGGCTATCGGACTATGTGGCAAATAGCCTACTTCAGCAAAAACACAAGCTACTTGTTAAACGACACACAGTGATGAGATTGCTGAAGCAACTAAATCCACAAGGAACTAATTGGATAACATTAGCTACAAATAAGGTTACGTTAACTTACCTGAAGTTGGTCCATCGGTGGGTTGAGCCAAAGACGTTGGTTCAAGACTTTCTCCCAGTATCTCGCCACAACCACTGCAAAAATTCAGCTGCTTCTCCAACAACTTTTTCCCACAATGATGGCAAAACATATGGAGCTAAAACAGTCTCAATAAAGATAAATGCACACACTACATTCACATATGCACACACAGGATTCATACACAGAGGTGCTTCTTATGGGCAGTTATTAAGCAATAACTGGGGGGGAACTTTCCTGTCGTTATGAGTCCATCTAATTGATAGTTTCATAGACTGCTGTAGCCTAATCAAAAATTGTTTTTATCCAAAGCGTCTTACAATTGTTTTTCTAAAACTCAATTTGAAAACATTATTTCATTAATGTATAGCCTATATTAGTTTTACCTCATCTGGGCATTTTTTCATAACCTTAATGAGTTTTTACACATTTATTT
>JAODLI010058425.1:0-15522 GCA_027575585.1 Percopsis omiscomaycus | reverse complement strand
GGAAATCGATTTAGTATATCGCGAAAATAAATATGGCGATATATCGCTGTATCGATATTTTAGCACAGCCCTAGTTTGTGTGTGTGTGCGTTTACATGTGTATCCTATCAGATCCTACCTTCAAAGTGGTGAGGTATTAATCTCTTTGTGTGTGTGTGTGTGTGTGTGTCACCGTGGAGGATTTATGACTGCGTTCATGACAATGACTGGATGAATAGCGTGTTTCTATTCAGAAGCACAGCTGATGACTCAGAGGCCTGTCTTACAGCAGGCTGATAGGCACGCGCGCACACACGCACTCGCTCACACACGCACACACACTAATGCACCCAATCAGTGTTTCTCTTTGTTTGGAGTTTAAATTAGGAATCACACGTGGTGTTGACGCTCCTGGCACCGTGCGTGAAAATGTCAGTTTGGTTTAATCCTGTCCTTGTCTTCTTGCCTCTCTTGTCTCTCTTGTCTCTGTGTCTTCGGTTGAAACCCTGTTGTTGTTATTATTATTATTATTATTATTAATACATTCTCTCTCTCTCTCTCTCTCTCTCTCTCTCTCTCTCTCTCTCTCTCTCTCTCTCTCTCTCTCTCTCTCTAGGTACCTGTGTTGTGAGAGCTACTCAGAGTTGAAGGAGTGGTTCGCCACCTTTCTCAGTATCCAGGTGAGCTGCTCTCTCAAACTCCTCCAGCAGACAAGACTCTCATTAGGTCCCAGTACAGCTACGGTACTTCAGGTGTTTAGATTTTTTGTGCTGTATTGGTATCACCCCGGATCATGGCATCAAATCAGATGCTTGGTTAGGGTGGTCGACTCCCACCCTAACATGACCGGCCTACCTGTATGCATCTGTGAGCAAGATGCCTAACCCGTGCCTCTTAGTACTTGTAATTGTACTCACTGTAAGTAGCTTTGGATAAAAGCTAAATGACCTAATTGTAAATCTAGGATGGATATAGTGGATAAAAGTCTAAAAATGCTTGTTTGTATGTAGTCTAGTTTTGGGGGGATTTGCGGCAACTAGCCAATTTAGGATGGCGTCAGTTGTACGCTAAATTGACTTGCATCTATTGTCTTGTCTCAACTTTCTGTTGCTCACCATACCTGTTTCTCCAAGCTACAGATTATTTACATATCTTATACATCATTCTTTTCAGACTGTTAGTCGTAGGATTAACATGTGTGCGTCTCCTCTGTTGCTCTGCAGTGCAACAGCGATGTCTGGCCTGTGGGCGGGGCACAGCAGAAGCGCGCCACCCGCCTGTTGCCGCCGGACACTCGCCTCGGTAACGTGTCATTGATACCGCTGCGTGGCAGTGAGAATGAGATGCGGAACAGCGTAGCAGCTTTCAGCCAAGACCCGCTTGCAGTGAGTCCACCAACCAATCAGGGAACAATTCATATTGGCCTCGGCCTTGGGTTGAGCTGCTGGCCAATAAGAGGCATCCATGCTACGCAGGTGGTCCGTCCCCCAAAACCTATTCATATCTTAATCTATCTTTAATATGTTAAAGCGTTTTGGAGAAACATTCAAGGCGTTACAGTACAGTGTCTCTTTACGGTCGGCTTGCCCCTGTGTAGCACTGATGACTGCTGATTTACTTATAATAGTAGCTGGATTCTTAAACAAATCATCTGGGCTCAAGTACCTGTTTGATCCCGGCATGAAAATGTTTAAGAACCCTCATCACGGGACTATTCAAAGACTATTGGACAACGGCATCTTCATAGCGTCGACGGTTTGGACAAGGAACCCGTGATTTAAAACGTCAGTTTGTCTCACCCATTGTGAGAAATTGTTCCCGTTCACTACTGTATGGCTGTTAATGCTGTTGTCCAATTATTTACCTGGATCCAGTCCCTGCATGCCTCTTCTCCACTTGCCCCAGCGGTAACGCAGGGTAAGACAAAAGTGACTTGACTATAAAACACTATCATCACGTTGATGTTGATGCCATTGGCTTCCAGTAAAAACAAAAAGAGGATGAGGCATGATGTGCTGGAACTAGTGCGGTCTTAGCAGCGGGCGCTGGGTTCTGAATGGGAAGCTTGTGTGTCCGGCTGTGGTGTGCGTTTGTGTGGGTTTTTGAGACGGAGGTGTATCTCACAGTCATTTGAGCATGGAACACTTGTGTGTGTGTGTGCGTGCGTGCGCGCGCGTTTTTGTGTGTTTGTGTTTGACTGACTGCTCCCATAGCATGAAGGCCACTGTGTATTCATGTGAGAGACAGAATTCGCTGATTGATTTCCTGCTCATGTGTTTGACTGGTCTTTGACACGATTACAGGAGTTTTGACAGAATGCTCTCTTTCCCTGTCGTAAGCCCTCTTGTTTATGTTTCAGCTCTTTAGAGACGTCCGGTAAGGGGCCTTGGTGTGAGGTAAGGCACGTCACACACTTTAACCCACAGTAAAGTTAGTGGTGATAAGGGAATTCAAGGGTTTAAAACCTCCTGTTTGTACAGGGCATTTCCATATGTAGTGTATACATACTTACACATAGGGATGGGGGAAAAATCGATTCATGTGAATATCGCGATACTGTGCTTCCGCAATTTTTATTTCGTCACGTTAACTTTAAAAAAAACGATTTATCTTCTTTTTTTTTGCCAGAAAAAAGTCAGTGTAATCTTTGTGGGAGTGAATTAATGGATCGTCCAATCGTCTCCTCGCATCAACTACATTCTGTTCTGTTCGGTCATGCAGACAGACCTGCAAACCCCCTCATTTCAAAACCAATGTATGGAAACACTATGTTTCCACCAAAAGCATCGTAATATCGCATCGCAATATCTATAGAATCGCAATACACACAGTATCGCAATACATAGCATCACAAAACAATTGTTGTAATATCAAGTCATGAGGTCCCTGCCGATTCCCATCCCTACTAACAAAACTGGTTTTCAACTGGTCTGACCTCAGGAACCACATTTGTCCTTGAGTCCTTAAGTCACGACCCAAAAATTATTTCATTTCCGAATTATAATTTATTTCACAAAACACGTAATATTTTGATTAAACATGTACTGAATATATGTTTATTTACCTAATATATATCGATTTGATGAAAGAGCTATGTAACTTGAGCCGACATGGGATGGATCGGTTTGCGGTTAACGTGGACATGGGTGCATTATTCATAAATGCAGATTAAATATATATATAAGAGAAAAAAAATAAAAGAGTAAAACATTTTTTTTTCATGATATTAAATTGAATAATGGAATCTATCAACCATTTTGCTATCAAGCATTCTCAGAGGAACCATGGTGATGGTATCAGAGACCTGAGCACAGTATTTTTAATCAGTTTGAAAGGAAATGATGCGCTACTGTTTAGTAAAAATGTTCCCATTGCTTTGCCTATTGTTTGCTCATCTGCTGTCTATTTTTAAAACACTTCCTGATGAGTCCATGCTGTCAGCAGCCTCCCCTCGCTAACCCTCTCAGTCGGGATGCAGACTTTTAAACCAACCTTTTATGGAACTTTGTGACTGCGGAGAAAGTTCACTGTAAAGTTAGAGACAAGAATAACACCATAAATCACTCAGTTGTTTACCAGATGGCATATGGTATGACTCATTACTGGCGCGAAATGGGCTCCAAAACAGTTATCTCATACAGAAAGCGCTTTAAAAACGGGCAAAAGTGTACGTTGCATCCTACGTTAACCTCTGCACGTCTGTCTTTTGTAGGGAGGACTGGCCATCCCATGCCACTGGAACATTCCCGTTGCATCTTCATTCCGTGAAAGTAGGAGGGTCAGACAGACCCACATCCAGCAGAGACACTGTAATGTGGCGTTGCTCCCCTGAATATGAACTAGACCCATAAATAAGCCAAGAAGGGCCCCCACCTCTGACGGTTTCCTCTGCCCTGTGCTGTCCTTTCAATCACAAGGGACTCTTGAGAGGCCGGCGCTACGGCAGCAGAGGCTTCAAGTGAACTGAAAGCACTGGCCAGCAATTAGCGGGCTTGGGTTCCCTCCTCAAGGTGTCCCCGTTTCTCATCCCCATTCAGTGTTCTCATTGGCCAGTGGCGTGTGACATCACCACCGCATTGCATGATGGAATAGAGGCATTGAAGAACTGATGTATTTTTCTCCAGAAAACATACAATAATAAGGCGCTAACTTAGTGTTCATAGCAACTATGCTACTAAGTTTGAAGGATACAAATTCCTGATTTAAAAAAAAAATAAATAAATAAACCTATATTATAATACAGCTATTTTACAGTAACATGCTTTATAGCAGTCTTTCTGGACTCCAAGAAGAATATTTTTGATAGTTCTGCAGTTCACTGTTTTGAAAGTTTTTCTAAATTCATAGGCCAGGGGTATGTTACTGGGGCTAGATTTTGTCCAGAGACTGTTCCTTAGGGACCTGTACTGGGACCAGTATAAACAATGAGAAAATAACTGATGTTTTATTGGTGTCTGTGGCTATGCGGGCCATTGCACGTGTGTGCGTGTCTTTGTCGTAGCGTGAAGGCAGGGGTGTTCAGCAAAAAATGTTTTTACTGTGAAAACCAAGAGTCACTGACAAGCGCAAAATTGTAGAAAATATTTCTTAATATATGACATAGCATGAGAAGCACTTGAGAAGAATGTGTTGAATGTGTCTTTTTATCATCACTTTTCAGTGTCATTTGTGTCGGAATCAGGCGGAAAACCACAGGCGGTTTATTTGGATCCATTTTAATGGGTTTTTCCCCAGGCCAGCTTAGTGAACATCCTTGTCCCGGCCCTTCCTAATTACACAGTAGATGGCACACTATCATTACACCCTGCATCTTGTGACACACAGACAGTTTGACGAGATTTAACCAGCAGCAATTTGAGTAATGAGTCAAATACTCAAGGTATCCTGTCAGAATTACACAATTTATATTTGTCCCACCAGCATAATATTCTGCATCACCTCTCCCTAATGTAAGCTGTAATGAAAAGCAGGGAGCTGAACTAAAAAAAAATGCTTCAAATCACAACTTGTGACAAAAAGGTGTACCCATCAATAATTCTGTAGCCGCTGCATCAGGGACTTTGCACAATCTCGTTTTCATTACCTTGAAGTGTTGCTCCGGTGACCCCTCAATCCGCTATTGTGAAGGACAATTATTTATTTGGACGGCAGAGGGCGCTGACGCCCGCACTGGAGAATACGTGCGCTCTGCGACACCCTGTTCAGATTACACCGTTTCTATGTGTTGGAAATGTCCCTGTTTTCACACTTATTTCCCTTTCTCTGTGCACGCACGTGTTTGCAGGGACCCAATTATTTCCCCTCTGTCTCCCTCTCTCTCCCTCTCTCTCTCTGTGTGGTATAGGTGATCCTTTTTTACGTGTTTCTCAGTGTACTGATTTTTCTGTTTTGGAACCCTAATAAACATATTCAGCCAGAGTTTGTGTGTGTGTGTGTGTGTGTGTACAGTGTATATACTGTGTGTATCAGCCCTAGGGGGGGCTGTGACCAGATTAGGTATGCTAGGAACACAAATATGGCCTGCGGGTTTTATGGCACTTTCATGCTGCAGCTGTAGCAATGTAAAGGAAGCCTACAGAGTGACAAATGTTAGGTCTGTGTGAATGAGGGAGGGTAGGTGGGGCACACACCTCATGGCAGTGAGTGCCGCGGGGTGGGTGTGTGTGTGCGTGCGTGCGAGCGTGTGCATGTGACTTACTGTTAATGCAGGCAATAGTGGTCCACCCGCTCTTTTTTTTCTGCTAAGCAGAGTTGACACATCAGGGTCACCCCGTACCTCGAGATGCACACCGCAGGGCCCCCGCTAGCCGTGTTCACATCAAGGACCTTCGTACGCGTACACACTGGCCTTTACCGTAGCCTATGCTATTACAGCTCGTTGGTGAGGTTGTGAGATCAGTGATGGAGGATAGCCTGCGTCACTCTTGTTCCACCTGTTCCAAACGCCCCCTCACCCTTTTGTTGGGGAATGGTGACTGTAAATACTTAAGATGTGGTTAAATACATATCTCAAGACTCATATAGCTTTGATACTAGCATAGCGATTTCTCCGCGTATAGCCTACAAGCAGTTAGCGTAGAGAAATTAAGGGCATTGAAACCGAACAAGAGGGCATATCGCACACGTCACAGTTAACTTGGAAATGCTGACTTTTACCTTCACATAACGGCATTAGAAGAAACAAATGAACAAATCCAAGCTTGCATTAAACACCATCTGCTCGTGATGGAAGATGTGGAATCCTATTTTCTAATTTCCCATGCAGAGGAAGGAAACGTTTCAGATCCAGAAAGCTTATATAACAGATGTGAGCAGAGATCTATTGGACTTTGGTAACAGCCAGTGGGAATGATTGCAAAGTTAGGAATATCTTTTAATAGCTATTACTGTATCTGCTTTGAGTAAGATAACATAAAAATATCACCAGCCTAT
Source organism: Percopsis omiscomaycus (assembly GCA_027575585.1). Taxonomy (NCBI): domain Eukaryota; kingdom Metazoa; phylum Chordata; class Actinopteri; order Percopsiformes; family Percopsidae; genus Percopsis; species Percopsis omiscomaycus. The sequence continues at coordinate 9,111 of JAODLI010058425.1, read as the reverse complement.
TAGGGGTGTGTGTTCAGGTCACTGATGATGAAGACCTTAAATTCATGTTAATATGTTTTCATTGCGGCAGTAACTTAAATATAATGTTTACAATTAACTTAACAAGTCAAACCTTTCCGCTGTCTTATTTTCCCAGTTAGATTAATGCGTTGTAGTCAAGGTTCACCTTTATTTAATAAGATTAATTGCATTATAGGCTACACTGTGTCACTGTCAAGTTTCACAGGCTGTGCCTTTAATTTGAATTAATCTTACATCCTATAAACTTGGTCCTCCTAAGAAACGCATTATGGTTCATATTCTATACCTGCATGTTATATTTGGAAACCACTTGCAGACATAAGTCACCACCTGTGTCGGCGTCTAGATTGCTGGTATAATGGAGGTGAATCACATTTTATCTCTTTGGGAGAGGATCTTATATGGTGTCGAGTGCTGAGCAGGGAGACAGTGGGCAAGAATGAAAGGAAGTGTGTGAGGATAAGGGAGGAACAGAGCAGCCATGCATAAACACCTGCAGTAAATATACAATAGGCCTGTATGTTTGTGATGCAGTCAATGTTGCCTTCAGTTCACGGAGTAGCCAAAAATATTGTCTCTGTTCTAGAATGAACCGGTTATTACAGTTTACTAAATACAATTTACAATTTACTCTAAAGAACAACCTTCTCCAAACCAGCTCTTCATACACCGTGTTTCAGAGGGAGAATCAAAGGGAAACGTATACTCTAAATACAAATATAAAGTGGCTCACTGCTCAACGTGCTCTCTGTGGAGCTTGACAAAAAGCAACACAGGACAAATACTGGCAGGAGCTTATAGCCTACATATAATGTAGGCTATAAACTCCTGTTATCTCCTAAAATATATCTTATCAATGCCTCATCTTCACACCCACCCAGCTACAGTCAGAAAGAAAATGGACTCCCTCTGTCATGGGGCTACTGTGTCTGTCCTCTGTGTTATTCTCTGTTTTTACCTGTTGTATGTCTTTTCCCTGGAAGGAGGTGAAGGGGGCGTGGCCAGCACCTGCATGATTGCCGCACAGCTGTGGCCAATGCCATCATCACCTACTACTACTCTTAAGCCTGGGCTGAAGACTACAACGGGGCCAGATTATTGTTGTGTATCTCACCGCTGACGGTATCACAGGCTATTCGACTTTAGTCTTTCTACTTCCTCGTTCTATTACTCTGTCTGACTTCGTGTCTGTCTGACTACAGTACTGCGGACTGTATATCCCGCTACCTCCTTCTCTACTACCGAGCTCACCCGGATCGGACCGCATGCTGAGCCGCCTTTGTTATTTTTACGTTCTGTTTTTGAGAATAATATTATTCTCTTTTACCTCCGTCTCATTGTGGTGTCTCAGAGTGTTGGGTCAACACTCTCGCCCGTAACACCCTCTCTTCTGTCTTGCTTTTTAAATCTTGTTAATTTCTCTCTCAAGCTCACTTTTCACACTCTCTGCAGCCCCTTCATCCCTCCTTCAGCATTGTTGTGCCTCCCCCGCCCCCCTCGGTTTATCACCAATTACTGCCCTTCTGTCCGTTTCCATGGCTACGCGTCTCCTCGTCTGCGTTCGGCCCAATCAATCAGACAACGTCTGATTGTCTAGATGTCCTGTCCCGGCTGGAGTGCAGGCGCAGGACTATCATCTCACCTGTAGCACAAAGGTCCGGGAGTGAAGCAGTTTTTTGGGGGGGGGGGGTTCAGCTCCGTATCTTCTCCAGCCCGTTTTCCGTCTCACTGTGTGAACCACATGAACCGAACCAAAATAATAATAAAGAAGAAAATAATGGCAAGAGTAACCCTTTAATTTGTGCGATTTTACAGTGATTCTCAGAGAAAGGGTTCCATTTTCTTGTTTGTCGTCCTGTGCTCAGTGTGCTGGTCCTTGTGGACAATTTGGTGTCTTGTTGTGTGCAATGTGTGCCGCTTTCCACTAGGGGCATCTGTGCCGCTTGGTGTCTTTCCCTGTGTGGACAGGGTGTGTGATGTGTGCCACTTTCCGCTAGGGGCTATCTGTGCTGTATTGTCTTGTTGTGTTTATACATTAACATTAATAATAATGTTAATGCAATAAAGATAGGAATGGATGTCTAACTGTTCCACTGAACTAATTGCGCCTGGGTGTTCGTAGCTTTATATTTTTGTTCCTCGTCTCTGTGTCTCTGTCTAGCTAGTCAATTGGTGTCCAAAGGTCCAACATCAGTAGGAGACAGGAGGACGATGGCAGTGGCGAAATGGAGGAAGAGGAGAAAAGACAGTTGAGAAAAGAAGAGGAGGGGGTGGAAAAATGCTAAGGGCTAGCCTGTCACTAGCCACGGCTTAACACATGTACGTGTGTGTGTGTGTTTATGTGTGAGTATTTATGCGTTTCGTGAGCATGTGTGAGTGTTTATGCGTTTCGTATGCATGTGTGAGTGAGAGCGATGGGGAAATCCTTTAGCGCTGTACGCTTGAATTAAAGTGGACGTGATGATGAACGTATACAAAGGGCTCCGGGGCAGAATATAACACTGTCTGCCACAAATAACTGTTTGTTTGTATCATCACAAATGGCCCTCTCACCTGACACCATGGCGTGCATTGTTTGCTCTGTTGTCGTTTTTTTTTCTGCAGAAATTCTGACCACGTTTTCTCTCTTTTTTTTCCACCTCTCTCTCATCTCTCTCCTCCCGGTTCCCTCCAGGGCAGAAAGAGTGTGTGTTTTGTGTGTGCTTCTGTTTCTGTTTCATATACTTCCCCTCTTTCATATACTTCCGTCCTATAATTCCCCTCTGCACTACCTTTCTGTTGGAATGTGGGATTATCCCTCTGAGCACAAAACACAACCCAGCCAGTGTCCGGGAGAGAAAACACAGTGACAGAAAAATGTGCAGATGAAATAGCCAAAGGCCCGGCAAACTGTGTGTGTGTGTGCGTGCGTGCCCGCGTGTGTTACACTCTAAGAGTTATGTAAGCGTTTTGAGGAAATAACTAAATTCTGTATCTAGAATATGGGGGGGAAACATCATAAAAGCAATTTCATTTTGACAGGGATTAGGAGTAACACAGTTTGTAGCCTAGATAACAGAAACAAACACAACGTGCGGTTAATTTCACAGCCTGTTCCCATTATCTTTTCCCAAACTCCAAACTGTGGACAAAACTTTTGACGTTTCACCACAATCCACTTTACTTGCTGTTCACTATTCCCTCTGACGTTATCTCACCAAACCACACACTCTGTGTGTGTGTGTGTGTGTGTGCGCGCACGTGTGCATGTGTGTGCACGTCTTGTCGTGCTCGCAGGGTAATCCCAGTTTTTACCTTCAGACATGCAGACTATGACTGGTCTCTGAGGAAAATGACCCAGCCATGAATAATCTTATTGAACTTCGTTTGACTCTACTGTCGTGCCGAACGAGGATTGCATTGCTAGCGGTGGCTGAGTGCGTGAGCAATGCGAAGCGGAGCGTGAATGTTGCTGTTGCCAGGTTGTTAACACTGCTGTTGTGGCGAAAAACATCACAAAAATTACATGTGAAACCAGGAATTAACCTTTAAGCATGGCAGTTGGTATGCAAATGACAAGTGTAGCACTCAGGGGCTGTGTGAGTGTGTGTGTGTGTGTGTGTGTGTGTGTGTCAGGTTTCCTTTTTGCAATTTTTAATGGAAAGATATGCACAACTGTCCGATTCCCTTTAATTCCTACTCCTTAGTCAGCCAGCAGCCATCTGGCCTGCCTAACACTGCCGCACGCACGCACACACACACACACACACACAAATACACAAGCACAGCACTCATTGGGAATGGCAATGTGAGGGCGAGCAGTCAGAATGTGAATATTATGACAGGCCTTAGCAAGCTCCCAGATGAATGGGCAGTCGGACAGTGTAGTCAGAGACAGACTCTCACTGTACTTCCCCCTCACCCAGCGAGAAGCACCTTCCACTATTCTGATTCTGATTCCGTTTTATTTGCTTGATATTTGGTTGTTTATTTGTTTGGCCTTGCTGCATTGCATCTTCAATCTTCTGGCATTTGAATGGACCCTACTGTAGGTCCATTCAATGTATAGTAAACTACATTAACAAAAAAAGAAATACAAATTCAAAACAATGAAATAATTTTATCATAACAAAACTGGAGCTGTATTAAACTATACATGAAACACACTCTACATGTGAATGCGAAAATGAATCCTAGCCACTGACTAATTCCCAACTGATGTCAGCTCCTGCAGAAAGAATTGTGGCCATATTCTTTAGTATTGTAATTATGAAAACATGTGTATTCAAATCTCTTAGCATCGCCTTACGTCACCGAGGGTTCTTCACAAATGGTGTTTACCATCGCCATGGTTCATGATTAAGCTGTGGTCAATGACTTGTGTCAGTGATGTATATTACGGACTTAAACATTCTGTAGCCGATAATTAAGTACAGTAGTCTAGTATAACACAGGGGGGGGGGGGGGGGGTGGTTCTGTTGTGGTCAAATATCGGCATGGCTGCGATTCGCTCGTAGACACGAGGCTGCAGGCCGTGCGCCTAAAATAATCACAGCTGCGCTGACATTATGTTGACAAAATGTCTACCTCAGTCATATAGTTAAGTTATCAACCCAAGCTTAATCCACTGTGGCCATGGTGAACAGCATTTGAGTCATTGTAGTACATTACAGACAATGCATTAGGATTTTGGTCGCCAACAAATTTTGTTACTTCAGGATTTCCATAACAAAATGTGTTGCCAAGCAACGCATGTTTATTTATACGGTCTGTGGTTTGATCACAGGTTGTTTCAAGCTTCTTTATTGTCATAAGTACAGAGAAAAAAAGATGTTAACCTGGCTATGAGGTAACCTCAACATTGCGCTATAATACAGTATATAAGATCAAATAAAATACTAACAGAAGACACAGAAACCGTAAGTAAAATCAAAATATGGCATATACAGATATAGACACTCTATATACCCAATATATACACATACTGTATGAGTAATAGCAGAATCCGTACGGTATGTGGATATTTTGTCTGAACCAAGGAAGACTCGGAGATGAACTGAGTGATCCCGGTTTATTGATGACAAACGGGTGCCTGCGAGTGCCTCCACAACAGCCTACACATGTATCTGCATCCAATGAAATATGAGTCTGTTGTAAAACAGCCTGAAATAAAATGTAACCCATTGTATTTAACACTACCCCTACAAGCCATGGCCCACATATACAGTAAGTCATGTGACCTCAAGCCAAGCTGAACAACACGGAAGTCTGATCTCTCTTGCCTGTGTCACTCTATTATTTTCCTTTGCAATGCTCACAGTCTAACACTGCCCTCTAGTGGGTAAAATAAACGTATCCCACAGTTGGCTACCCATTTGTCACTGTCGGTGTGTTATGAACGAAGTTCAAATTTAGTATAATCAAGAGCTATATTAGCACGGTAAAGCAATGCTTTTATCGGGAAATATCAGCGCTCATGGAATTAATCTAATAAAGGCCCACTCCATTAATGCTGCAAGGCAGTGTTCCACCCCACCTAAATACTGTATTTTAACCACACACATTGTTTAAAATAAGAAATATAAGACATGATCTCTAGAATACTTGAGACTAAATGTTTTCTAAAGATATTTGCAGTGTGGGACTATTTCAGAATTATAATGAATTACAGTGACCTCCTTTCTGCCTTAATTAAAGCACAGTTTTAAACTAAGCAGACTTGATTTACAGTTTAATTATCAAATCATTTATTTCCCCTGTGGCTCAGTCATAGCTGGGTGGGAAACACTCACAGTATAGTCACAGTATATACATGTACACAGTAACATATGATTTATTAGACAGCGATGTAGCATACAGCGAAAGCATTGCATGTTGTGATATAATGTAATTAAGCAGATATTATGTCAGTTATTTTACAAGAATACAGACAGGACAGGCAGTATAAGCTATATCAGCACAGTTATATGTATATACTCCCAGCGGTGCCTCAGATGTGTCTGCTTGACATTAGAACAAGCGTAGTAGTGTAGGCCAGACGTGAATGAGAAGACACATGGTTGTTAGCCTGGGGATCCTCATTAGATTAGCCGAACTCGTGCATTACATCTCTAGTCATGATAGATGGAGGTAAAATATATTGTGGGCCAGGGCTAACTACCATTTTGAACCTCTGGAGAGGGTTTTGAGGGTTTGTGAGCCAGGGCAACAGCTACTATCACAGGCACAAGGTCAACCTGCCTGTGTCGGTTTAACAATACAAGTCTGAGAAAGACCCTATGATAGATGGGGCTCGGCATAAAAGAGGCTTAATTAACTCCAGGAAGACTGTGTCTTAGGCCCACGGTATCCCTGGAACAAGAGGTGCTGTGTGAAGAGCACAAATGATTAAATGCTAATAGTAGCTCCCACAGGGCTGAAAGATAATACGCGCAGCTCGAGGGCACTGCAGGAACCAGTCAGTGTGGGGTAGAGAGGCCAAGGAGAGCGGAAGGCGGACAGAAAGTTGGACGAGGTGGGAAGGAGAGAGGGTATTTGCTGCTCTCGTCTTGTTCTCCCACCAGGAAATCCTCCTGGTCTCTTTATCTGTACCGATGGAGTGCAGAAATGGTACTGTATACCGGCAGTTGGTACCTTTGAGCAGCCTGACACTGTGCTCCAGTGTGTGTGTGTGTGTGTGTGTGTGTGTGTGTGTGTGTGTGCGTGTGCGTGCGTGCATGAGAGAGAAAGCGAGAGAGATATTGAAGACCGCAGTGTTTGGACAGGTTGAGCCAGCTTGCTGGGTAGGAATGCTTTTTGTGCCTAATCAAGCACAAACACCGTCAAGGAGATATGGAGAGAGATGCCATAGTCACGTGCGAGGCCCAAGGTCTGTGATTTGAACCAGCTCCCATCGACTCAGATAGGAAGAGCAGCCAGGACGCTAAAGGGCAACACGTACACAGGCGATTCTTTTGAACAAAATATGATTCATGTGCATTTTATCACCTGTGTATTTTGTACACAGTCATATTCTATTGGCATCCTGTCTGTTTTTCCTGATATTTATCACATCTGCCAGTCTAAACTACCTCAAACCATTGGCCATGGATCACAACCTTTCGGATGATTGCACTGTCTTTGATGTTATAGGCCAGCAGAGAGACAGCTAGCCAATCAGGCCACAGGCACTGAGAGTCCATGAATAATTAAATCTGTTCACCGGGCACTCTCATATTCCAGGAATCGGCAGACGACTGGCAGACCTGGCATCCTAATGCCAGGGTACATGCTGTGAGGTGCGCGATGTTCACTTTGTTGGCGTGGGACCAGTTCCCTGAGAAACAGGTAACAGTAAACTACAGTAACTTCATCTATATTTCCTGCGTGCGCGCAGTGACGGTGAGGCATTTATTGTCGCGTAACCGTGACAGCAGTGCACAGGCTCCGGATCACACTCACTCGCTGCCGCCGCCTACTGGCCGGCACTGAGAAACACGTGCTATATAAAACTCCTGATAATTCTATTGTCTATTGCAGGATTAAAACGTTGTTGTTATTATCCATTGACTGGGGGGGGCTTGTGCTTTGAATTGTCATATACTCTATGTCACATATTTCAGGCACAGGCCATATATGAAGGATTTTTAATGAAAAGACTTAGTGTGTCTGGTCAGGTCTGTGGCCGGGCTCCATTTGAATCTGTCATTGAAAGATCATATCTCTTAATGAAGAAGGTGTCCCGCCTGGCAGGTTCCCGACAGCCCCGCCCCCTTCTCTTCGAGACGGCAACGTCTCTTTGGCTGCGAGGGAATGACAGGATATGATGTTGCTCGTAAAAATACGCCTCAGTGTGTTTTACTGCGCCGCCCTGCTGTCAGGCCGCTGCGCTCGTCTCTCACTCTGAGAGCACTGATAGACAGTTTAATGCATGTGTGTGTGTGTGTGTGTGCTGACAGCAGGCCCCCCAGCGCAGGACGGACGGGGTCAAGTCAAAGTTTTAGGGGGGGTGTGGGCTCACGGGGGGCCCCCTGACTGAGGCGGGGGCCCCGATGCCTGGATGGAAAATACAGGGCAAATACAGTAAATGTCATTTAATTAAACCTATGCCTGATTTTTGGCAAGCATTTGTGTTTCAATTTAATCCAGTTAAAATTGTTAGAGAAATGCTGTTTGACAAATGCTCTAGTGGTAGTTTTGAGCACTACAACAGTGGGGATGTATGGATGTACTGATTCAAAATAGCTCAAAACTGTATTATCAAGAAATACCTGACTATAATTATTCTGAAATATAGCTCTACACATTGTTTCCTAGTAATGATGATGTGCAATTCAGGCCGTTATAGAATAGACAGAATAGAATAGAAAATTCCCCAAATATGCAATAAAAATCTCATCATCGCGCTCCCTGTTAATATTTTCATCTCTGTCTAATGAGGTAGAAAGCATAAGAACGATAGATTTTGCAGGTTAAATGGCAATATAAACATTGGCAATGGCACATGGGTGGTTAAAAAAAAAAAAAAAAAAAAATCTGATTTTATGTTCTTGTGCAGTCCTAGACAAATTGAATTAGATCAGTTGGAAATAGGAACAGCAATTCACTGATGATTCAATCACACTTATGACTTAAAGGCGCAGTAGGCAACTTTGAAGACTTAAAGGAAGAATGCACACTAAAAGAATAAATAAATTAAATTAAAATAAATAAAACAAACAGTCACTCTCCCAAGACAAGAGGTTATCAGGAAGTGTTGTGACCTTTCTTTGATCTGAATGGTTATAGCTTATAGGTATAGTACAGCCCACTCCTTCATTGGGTTATAGCGTACACAGAACCCCAGGTTTCACCCCCCCGGCTCACTGTTTATGTTTGAAACACATGGTGTATGTATGGGGAGGGGTAGAGAGCGAATAGGAGAAGCGGAGAGGAATGGGAGCCGCCCAGAACTTAGGTGTGGGATGGGCACTCTTGAGTTTCAAACCAAAGTTTTTTGTTGCGCTATAGTTTCAGCCACAAGGGGAACTCCAGACGCGTATCAAGGAGTGTACCTTTTACATTTACATTTACAGCATTTAGCAGACGCTTTTATCCAAAGCGACTTACAATTACATTGTTCTATTACATGGA
>JAODLI010058414.1:0-15523 GCA_027575585.1 Percopsis omiscomaycus | reverse complement strand
TACATTTAGAAATCACTACTTTCTTTTTTTATTTGTGTTTTCCATACTGTCCCAACTTTTTCTGATTTGGGGTTGTACATTTTACAAACTCATGAATTGTCAACTTAACAGTTTCTGAACTAGGATATAATGCAACATGTGTGGGTGAGCATGCTATAAAGCAAGATATCTGAAGTATTGTCTGTTTGGACCCAACAGGCGCTGGAAATGTTTATTCTGTATTTCTTACCAATCTCCACAATCAGGAAGGTTCTTGATTTCACAATAAGGGCCAGTTTTATAAGCATTTATTCTGGGCTGACGTGGGGACCAGGGGCACAAGTAGACCCATTTTCTACTGCGGTGCTCTATAGCCAACATTGTGATAGAATCTGGGGCATTATAGTACTGCCAAAAAGATCTTATTATTATTCTGACTTTAGAGTGACATCCAAAAATGACTGAATGAAAATCATGATTCTACCACTTCTTTGTAATTCTGTACAGCTTTTTCATTTGCAGATCTAGAGGACTACAAGTCAATTTCCCAAGAAATGACTTTAGCTCCTAGTATATAAGTATATAAGTATATAAGCTTTCTCTGTGGTCATAGCTAACTGGCATATATTTTTAAACCAGCTGCTCACCTGCACAGAGAAGATTTTCATAGCTTGGGGAAATAGTGAATAAAGCAGTTGTCAATATATGTTGTAAGTGTTATGGAGCAAAGTGGAGTGATAGCTGTCAAGGGGGATACCCTTAAGATGTTTTACTATAAATATTAATAAAGACCACTAGCCCGCCTGGATGGAAGCTAATAGTTTTCAGTCTTGACACGTCATGAGAGTGGTAGCGTGACATTTAGTGACAGGCTTCTATTCATGATCACAATTTGAAATGGCATCACCTAAGTACAGAAGCCGGTATTGCAGACATTACCCTCAGAATGTCATTATTTTCTTTTTTGTTTGTTTATTTCATAAATGGCAACACTAAACTCAGTTATGTAAATTTGCATGTTAATAAATAGTCAAAATACTTGCTGAGTTAATGGTGTATTCACAGCTTTATTGTTCTGTTTTGGCCCAGAGGTAAGATTGTGAATGTCATAAAGCTTTCTTTCTTTTACTTCCAAACACATCACTGGGTTTTTGAAGATTTGTCCCTATGCATTTGACCAATGTGTATCCTGTAATTTCCTGCTAAAAGTAAGGTTTTTGTTTCCTGATTCCAAGTTGTATTAGTGAATAATTATTTAAAGACCCAATCCGTTACTTCTTTGCTGCCACGGTTAAGGTGAGTATACGACAACACAATGCTACAGCTGTCGTTGCCCCATTCAGCCACCAGCCCCAGTCTCACTTACCATGCAGCTCCGACTTTCATTCTCTGCACCCATATCCCATACAGATTGATAGCTACCAGTGTCCGGTCTGAATCAATGACGCCCCTTTTACACAGCGTACAAAGCTTTTCTGCGTGTTTTTTCCGCCTCGCTGTTCTTTGTAAAAGGTACAGAGGCGGAATGGGGGAGGGGGGGGGGGGGGGCATTTATGTTCCCCCACTTCTGGTCCACCTCTGAGCCTGCAGCGAAGGTAGTCACAGAGCCGAAACAATGTCTGTGTAAACCGGACATCCCGGCATGGCGGAACAGGGGTGTGGTGTCTTGATGAAGCTTGTCACCAGAGTCATGTATCCATAAGCATGGTTTTATTTCATGAATAGTTATAGACTACTATAGCAGATGTGTCTTTAAAAATTGCAGCCGCTATAGAATTCTATGAGGCCGTCGGCAGCCGCTATGGGCAATCAAGACAATATTGTTAGAAATTGCCTGACAAGCCATTGACACATATAGGCTATGCCACAAGCCGGTAAGTGTCAGTCTCTTATCAACAAGCGATGCTGAGGTAAATTTTCTAATGCGACCGAGACTGCAGTGCAGATAGACTCTTCTCGGACAATGCTGTGTTATACGTCATGCTCTTTGGTCACACCTCTGGTTCCGGAACGCCGGATTGCTATGTAAAAGGACACTGTTTGGTTCAGTATAAACAAGCGAATGCGGCATAATGCCGGGTCCTCTAAACGGCATTAATGCGGGATTTCTGTATAAAAATGGCTAAAGTGAAGCAAAAAGCTGATGGGCCTTTTTTTCCCCCTCTTTTTGACCCACCCTTGCCTCAACATTTCTGAAGAAAGTGACTACAGTAAACCCCAGTTATAGGATTAAAAAGTAATTTATTTTGTATTTATTTATTAATTTATTTTATGACACAAAATAGAGCATATGCATTTATCTAACAAAAACTATTCTACAAAATCCCACCATCCAAAATCTACAAATTCAGCATGCAAAATGTAAGCATCCAAAACGCCATTTACTGTCTACTGTTTACTGTTTACTGTTTTATGTCACTTTAGACATCGCTCTGACCCACATCCTATTACTGGAAAACGTTAAATAATACAGTGTTTACATTAACATATATGGCATTATTTGACATTTTCTAGGGTGGGGTACTATGCCACCATACAGTGATAATGGATTGGGGCTATACAAGTGCAAAACAAACAAATAGTATAATTCACAAAGATTAGACATTTTTTAAATCAATTTTGCTACAGCACTCGTTCTGTGTTGAAAACATCTTTCATTTGTATCCTTTGTTCATTAACAATATCTCTGCTACTTCACATTTATTTATATTTTTATACTATGCCAACAAAGTCATTAGATATGTACAATTTCATTACCCATCACTGCTCCTGGGAATTAATTAGCTACCTGCTTTGCAGACAGATATTGTCATTGATCTATAGGTGGAGTCCAGTATGATAGATGTAGTGCCGTCTGTTTTCATTTTCTTTTTTTGGCAAGAATTTTCATAACAAACTCAATGACAAGTAGCATTTAAAAGAGCCTTTAAAAAATAATACACATTAGGTGGGCAAATAATAAATGGACATTTTACCAACAGAGCCAAGAAGAAACATGTCTGAATCATTGAATCAGTGGGTTTTTTACCCTTATCTTAAACTGTACTCACATTGACTTTGCTCAACTAAACCAAAGTGTCCCTAATGGGCTGTGATGTGCTGGTTAGTTACTCTATCACTGTTACCATTAGGGACTACATTTGGACAATGATATAGATGACCTCATCCACAGATCAAACGGTTTCATTTAGAGACTCTGCCTCAGTAGGATAACCACTGGCTCACAGTATCCAAAACATTTGTAATAATGGCATTTCACACCCATGCAGAGATAATTCCGGTGTGGTGAGGTGTAAAAATGAGCAGCTTTGAAGTTAAGAGGTTCACTGAAGATTTAGGATGACGGTGATAATTAGTCAAATCATTGGTTCTAGGGATGCCATTTGAAATCCCTCAGATCAGATTTTTGCTAAAAATCTCGCTTCACAGCAGAAACATGCAAACATTGAGCCAGTACAGAATTCAAATGTACTTTGGTTAGAGGCACTGTTCCTTAAATCTCCTATCGCAAAGTATAGAGTCACTGGTTTTGGTATTATTTTTGTTGTGGCTGAGTACATTTTGTATTAGGGGGTATAACAACATTTACATTACAAAAAGTTAGTGTAAACAGTGTATAGCCTACTGTTTATGCTAATCTAAAGATACTTTAATTTTATTTTCCTGTGGATGGTAAACAAACAGGTGAATCATGACATTAATACACAGCAGGTCAGGAGACCATTTTAAATACACTATAGAATAGAAGTTTACGGTATTTGTCAATTGAAAATTGATTTTAACCCAGTCGTCCCACAGACACAGGAGGGAACATATAGCGTAATATGCTATATGATGTAGCAACATATAATATGATATTCCTATAAGCATGGATAAGGTTTCGCTCAACAGACTGCCTGTACATACTACATACTCTTTTCCTTTTTGTTCTGTTCAGAATGTCTGGTTAGTTGTGTTCTTGCGGTTGCCTAACATTATGAATCAGCAGCAATTCTTCCAAGTACCTATTTAACTAGGCTATATTATGCTTGAATACCTTTTCTACGTATATATAATGCAACCTAAACTAACCTACTCCGCACGGCACATTTTTACCGTGCCAATATTTGTAACATAAACATACCTTTACTATCCTTGGATTTATATTGAGATTCCTGTAATGTTTAGATAGGTGTAGCCAGCTGTGTTTTCATCTATATGATTATTAGAAATTCAAATAATTATCATAATAGGACATTTATTTCCAGACAAGATGTCTTCTATGTTGAGTTAATTATGCAAACACTATGTTGACTGCTTTTAATTGATCTGATGCCCTTTGGACAGGAATTATGAAGAAGGTGAGTGGAGCTCTGAGAAGAGTGGAATCAGTAAGGTTGCCCTCCATGCACCTGTGCTTTAGTTTTAGTGACATTTTAGTAATTTTTATCCTTCAAAGTTTTAGTCGGCGACAACTGAAAATGTTTTAGTCGACGGAAAGTCATTACATTTCAGTCAATTTATAAATAGTTATTACTTTCAGGTTAGATTCACGTCCACAGTAGCACGGTTTCATTTGAAAACTCATCTTTAACTAATCTGCCGTTTTTGCTTCACAAGATCACGTGATCACACGGCAATACTATTTTGGCAGCGAAGGGTTTTGGAAAAGTAGTAGGATGCGCACGTTTTGTATGCTTCAACCACCTCCGGGGATAGTAGGGGGTCGCGAGCCCTCTGGCACCGTTATTTTGGGGGTCGGGAAGTTTGGGAACCCCTGCTCTAATGCATTACTTATATTTTGACACAAACTAGATGCACTGCGAAAATATCGTGCATTTTGAATGTCCGATAGCCCACCACTAACATTTTAGTCCCATCAGCGTCTCGTCAACGAAAACAAAACAACAGACTTACATTTCGTTTTTATTAGACTATCAAAGATCTATTTTTTATTGTCTTAGTAATGGAAAATAGGTTGTTGGCAAACATTTTTCCTCATAGTTTTTGTTAAGAAATGAACACTGCTGTGCATGTATACACACACACACACATGACATTTTACACAGTAATGCAATATCTCCCTGGATCAGAGACCATACTCTTAATTTCACAGACAGGTTCCCTGTTTGCAGGTTCAAATATTTTGCAGCTGTTTTATAATGCAGTGCATGTGCTCTGTTGAATAAGTAATGTGGTCCCACCACATCGTGCTTGCATTAACAGTGTAAAACAAGAGGGTTTTAGTTTCTGGCCAAAGCTATAGCAAATGTCAGCCCCTCTCAGCCTGATCTTTAGTGAGTCACGTTGAGTGGTGGGTTTTCTCTTCAATTTAGGACAAAGTCCCCAAAACACCGCTGTAACCATGGTAGGGAGTTTTAAACTAGAGGTCCAGATGGGCTTGATTTATTCAACCCGCAAGGCCCGCTCCCGCAGCTTTTATGACCCCACCCGCCCGCTCCGCAGCTTTTATGACCCCACCCGCCCGCTCCCGCAGGTTGTCTTGCGGCATCCCCCCTGTAGGCTGGTACTTCCCTCTAAATATCAGAAGGATGGCAGTCTATTTGCCACACTATAAACAATAAAACGTATGCCTATATTATGAATTAATATTATTAACATCATCATCTGAGGAGAGACAAAGGATATAGTATGTTCAACAGTGTTCATTTCCATGCTAATTAACAGGAGTGCAGTAGAAGAATGCCTAATGTGAGGTGCTGATTTTTCTCCAATAGTAGAAGTACTTTCCCCTCATGCTTTCAGTATTGCAGACCCGGCGACTTCGCAGGTGAAAGCAGAAATATGTTTCTATATGCACATTTCCGTGAGGAAAATGACCCAGGGAGCTCACTCCAGTTTATCTGTTTCAAGACAACACGAAGGCGATTGTAGTGCTGCCTGCGAAGAAAAGCACTAAGCGATCTACTCCACAATACATATCTACTAAAAGTAGACTAAAAGTAGAGATTTAATGTTTACATTAGGGCTGCCAAAGTTAACGTGTTAATAACGCATTAACGTGATGCATTTTTAATGCTTTTTGGGTGCCATTAACGCATCCCTAGTTTGACCCTTTGATCCATGAGTAATCCTTGCTGGCGTGCCAGTTTCTCAATTCATTTTAACTGTATGATTCAATGATGGGGAAAACTAGTGGTCTCTTAAATAACAGTTCTACAAACCCCTTCATAATGGATCTCTTGACAAGTTAATCGCAACTACTGCAGGGAGGAATTCGCTCATCACCCATGCATTCTTTTGCATGTAATGGTTTTGCTCCTTTGGATTGCATTGTATTCCTATTATGAATGGTCTTACAATAATTATTTTTTGTTGCTACATTTAAAATGACACTAAACATACATTGTACAAATGTATGTTTGGATCCAACACTTTTGTTCCTGGGATAGATCTAAAACTAAGTCTGACCATAGCATGATATGCTTTAGATAATATTACCCCATAATAGCAGCCCATTGATCTCCAGCCTTTCTGTGTGAGTGATGGTCAGTCCAAGTAGATCCTGTAATCTCCTGTGTCAGATAAGAACAGCTTAGTCTGCCCTCTGTTTTGTGAGATGTAGATCTGTTATCAAAATTTTCATTAGTTTTCCTTTGTGTGCAAGGCCAAAGATCAAACGATGCAGCAAAATGGAAGATTATTAGCATTAATCAAGTTGATTAATGGTGTGGTCGGCTGTTTTCAAATGACTGCTGCACATTTCATGGTGATCAAATGCAGCAATGAGGGACACAGCATCTGTGCTACGCTGGCTTAAACGCAGACACTATACTTCTTCAAATGCACAAAAATTATGCGCTCCTCAGGATCTGATTTTAGCCCGGAGCAGTCCAGATTAGAGAATCCGCATATCAAGGAAATCATAAAAGCCCCTTACCCTCGATTTAGTTCAAAAGTATTATGGGATGCTTGCAAAACAACTGCTGCTTTCACATATCAAATAGGCATATTTATTCAGGAAATGTTAAACATCTGAGTTAACATTTATAACAAGCCACAGTGACGTTTGTTTTCTTTGAAAGGACTGTCAGTCAACACAAGGGATTTTAGGTGGCTTTAACGCTACTCCAGAGTGGCAGAAGGGATGCTATTTACATATACAGTACATGTATATACACACATGCATAAATGCATGCTGCACACTAAACATATACAAATAATGTATGGATTTAAATAAATACAGATTTGCAACAGAAGCACTAAATGATGGAAAAATATGGAGGGAATAAATCATGTAACTTATTATTATTTCATGTATTTTGCAAATCCCCAAGACGTATCCCATCAAAATGTATGTCATCATAGCGTCCATTCATGCCATGTGAAAAGGCACTTAGACTAAAAATGGTCTTAGTGCCGAACCTCTCTGGCTGGTGGTATTTCTTAACCTCCCACTTCTCTATTCTGTCTATACCTTGTCATTCTCAATATTCTCTAGATTCTTGCAACCGAATTGGTAGTCTGGTGGTCTAGTAATTGCACAATATTTTGCCGTTGTATTTATTCTAAACTGCAATAACAACCCATAAATCTGGTTCAGATTGGCCATGGAGCGCCATGCACAGTCCGCTTCCATTTGCTCATGTTGGTAGATTAGCATGTCTAAACCACCCATCGTCACATGTAAATTTCCCTGAGAAAATTATAGTTTCAGTGTCTGGCCTTTGTTTGTCTGCGGCACACTGCTTTCACATTAATACGTTGGGGAAATGCACTTTTGGGTCTGTGCCCATAATGCATCTGTTGTAAACTACAAGCTGAAACTGTACACACAAAATTGGTTCCGCTGCGGTTCGGCCTTTGGAGTAAACTCACGTGAGTCCACCAAACATAGACTAAATTGTGTTAAAGCAGAGCAGGTTTTATACTAGCAACTACTTCATAGAAATTATCTTATTGTGCAGAGAGCTTAATCCAAAATCATTAATAATACCAAACTGCTGTGTTATTCCTTTAATGTAATTGTAAAAGTTAAGGTAGCATCCATCAATAATGAGAAACATATTTAAGAATATATTTAAGTATTAAAGAGGAAGAGACAATACATAGACACAAAACAACATATGGAGGTACAAATGCTAGTGGCAGTTTTGTACTGTAAATAGATTTCTTATGGTGGAAGAATGAGGGATATTGATGCTCACCATTTCCGAGACTTTTAGCTGACAAAACAAGAGTGTTTCAGTTGATTTAGTCAGTGTTAAGGAAAGGGGAAAAAAGAGAAGCTTAAAACCCCCCTCCTGTCAGAGAACTCAAGAAGCATCCTCCAATGTGAGCTTCTAAAGAAACGGCTGCTTGTTTTCAGACTTGTTTAACACAGAGACGGTGTTAACATTCTTTGTTCCATCACTGCTGCCGCCACCCCACCCCCACCCCCCCATCCCCCCCCCCCCCCACCCCCTCCACGTACAGCCAGCACACTCCCCCTTTCAAAGTTCAGTAAACCTGCTGTGTGGTGGTGGAGGGAAGCAGGGGGGATGCCTGGGGACACTCAGGTTACCAGCATTGAATCCTGCAGCATTAGCAGGGCACAGTGAAATAACAGCCTACCATCTGGAACTTGTGCTAAGGCCAGCCTAGCTTTGCAGTGTTCACTCACACTAACCTCAATTAAGTGCTATTTGTATACAACAGTGTTTTCATTCACTTCTTGCCTTACCTCCAGATTCTTTTGTCGGGTATCATAATCCATGCCTAAATGCAATGTGTCAGGTCCTTTGCTAGATCAAGCAGGTAGGTTTTCTCAGGTTTTGGAGACAGTTTACTATTAGAATTCAAGCAATTCCACCTCAAAACAAGTTTTGAGGGAAGTACCTCAAGTATGCAGGAATTAAAGCCTGTCTTTGTGGGGGATGGTATGCTGGGTTCAAAGAAGGTTCTGGGTGAGGCTTTATACTCATGACTCAAGATGGTCTCCCTTGACCCCACTTACAGACGATACAATGAACCCACTTGAACAGGACTCTTTCTCTTTTTTGTCTTAGATGCTCCCCACTTTCTCCCGTAATAAGAGGAACTTGCTGTGGGATTGTCCAAAGACATTACTTTTCTGTCAAACCAGTAGTACAAAAGTCCAGGACTCACAGCCACGATGTAAACAAACTAAAGGTGGCTTTACTGTACACTGTGCGATATGGGGGTTATATACAGTAGTTACTGCTAGTCACAACACATCATGTAATATGATACCAGTAGGAGCACCATGGCCGATATGGTATGGTGGCAAGCATCTCTCTTGATGTCACCCAGCAGTGGTTGTTTAGCCACGCATCACAGCTTAGGAAATAATAGATGCTGCTAGAAAGTCATGGGAGTCTGGTTTTCATTGCTGAAACAGTAAATCTGTGAATATGTTCCAGCTTTTATAATGGTCTCCTTCAGACGGCCTTATTGTGAAGACACGTTAATTTAAACTTTGAGGTTTGTAAATTGCAAAGTAAGTCTCAGATTAGATGTAATATTATAATGCTCTATTATGAATATTGATTCAAATCCCTTCTGTACTTTAATTAATTGTCAATAATTGAATAGGAACTGAGACTCAAATTTGATTTTGGTAGGATTATAATTTATATAAGAATGATTGACTTTCAACAGGAAATGTGTTCAAAATGTAAAAAATCACAGTGAACTGCCCTTATAAGCCTACTATACTATACTATAATACAATCCAGGTTATCTAGAAGGATAACTTTCCAGTTTGTAGATTAAGGAATAAAGTAGCCTATATTTAAACAGTGTTTCCCATTAATTAATTAAAATAAGGCGGCTCGCCACAGTCAAATTTGTTCCTCCATAGTCTCATAATGAACCGCCATAGTCATATAATGAACCGAACTTCTCATAATAATAATAATCTCTGAAGCCAGTTGGACACTGCATGCAGAGCATTTTTGCATATTTTTCTCCGCCTTGCATTGCACACAGCCGGCTTTATCCACCCTGCCCCCCAACACCCGTAATTTGCTCATGATATAGCCTAAGTTGGCCGCACCGCATTGATCGTGCAGTATTAACACACACTGACTTTGCACTGAAACATTTATGGCTGCTACCTTTTCTTTTGTTGAGGACACAACATGGGTTTGAGGTAAGTAACCGTTAACTAATGTTAGGTGTTTCCACTTGGATATTCAACAGATATTCGCCTGCTGAACTTCGGCACTGACAAGCGGACTGCAGCGGGCCTCATCTCCGCAGACAGTGAAACCAACATTTATGTGTTCTTCTAAGGCCCCTTCACAATGCACGCCTTTTAATTTGATAATTTTTTTATTTTATAATATTTAATATTCGTATTAATAAGACATATTGCTTGATAACTCAATAACCGTTGAGTTAAGAGCACACAATTCTTCACAGATCTAGCCTCTTAAATTTGCTCTCAATGTGAACCAGATTGATGCATTTAACTTTAAAATGTACAACATTTTCTTACAGGGAGCATGCGCCGAGACCCCCCCCAGAGGGTCCGAGGTCCACCCACCTTAGTCTCTCAAAATCCTGTGGGAAACACTGTTAAATGTTAACATCAACTGTCTTCCAGCACTACAAACCTAATTTCAGACTACAAGACCTGTTGTTTTGACGCTGTTTAAATAACACTAATACTGCTATCGACGCCTGTGTCCGTGTCGACTAGACCTATAGTTTCATTCTAGTAATTATGGTCTATAACCCCAAATACCACTACATAACATAAATTGCTATCTGTTTTCGGGCATTGTAAAATAGGCAGTGCAAGAAAACCATTTCCACATTTGGTCAGTAAAGTCTATCATTGATGTCGCTGACACTACCAAAATAAATTACACACTTTCTGAGAGTTTCCAATCTGTATCTCCCAGTCGACTAGCTGTCTGTGATGCCGTCAGCATATCAGAGTGCTGGTTGGGTGCCAAAGATGGTGCGACGATATGGGCTGAAGGATTGCCATTTTGATCCCTTCTCTAAGTATCCTCTGTTATCAGTGACAACAATTATCATGGGAGAACAGGTTTATTGGTTGCAGAGGCACGTCCCTGAGGAATTTTTAAGGCAACTAAGGCATTTTTTAGCTTTTTTAGCTTTTTAAGTAGGCTGGTCTTCTATTTGTTTTGGTTGCGGTTCTTGATTGAAAGCAGAAGACAGTAGGACTGTAATTACCTCAGCACTAATGTCAATTCACTTAGAAATGTTCAACTCCATGCAAGCCTAATAATAGGTTTAGATTATATAGCAGTAACTGAGTAAACTCTTGATTTTAGTCATCCTCGTACACACGTGGTCAATTGTTACCGTTTTTAGCTTTTATTAAATGAAAGAAAAAAGTCCTTCCATTTCCCTAATTCTTCCATGCGTTTTTTCTGTAAACTGTACACAATTTCCTACTCTAAAAACAGTTTACCCCCACATCCATTTGGTTAATAGAACCATTAAGCAGCATGGTGAGAGGGGAGCGTACTTCCTGCGTGGAGCTGAAGATGACGTGTTAATTCCGGGTAATTTATTACCCTGGGTGTCACCGGGCGAGGAGCTCCTGACAGATTTTGTCTCACTGGGATCCTCAGCCTGGCTGGGCATCGCCTGCTTAGCGGTGACTCCACCGCACTGTGCCGGGGTCCGCTGATGCAAGTATGATGTAAAACCCTCACTGCGGGAAAACAACAGCGAGGACGCATGCAGCCTGGCATTAGATGAGATTGGCAGCCTTTGGAGGCGGGAGGTTAAAAGCACACCTGTGGAGAGGGAGAGGGTAATCAAATTTCCCCTCGGTGTTATGGGCACTTGCTGGCTTTCATATGGCTTTTATTTATGGAAGTATCCCTTTCTGTCTAGCGCCCTGTCCTGATTAGATCACAAATGCTGATTGTGGCCTGGAGCTGTGGTGATCAATCCCCGGTTTAGGCAGAGAATTACATTTATATATAGGAGGATGTGCTCTTCTGGCCTGACAAATGAAAGGACACTGCACTGTACACATCATTAACAATGTGATAGTACACACACAAAAATAAACATGCTATGTAAAACAACAAATTCCTTTCCCTTTTGTTTGTTTCTAAATGTGCCTTTAACATTAACGTTCTGTGCACAGGCTTGGGGGGGGCGGGGGAAGAGCTTTGCAGTGATACTTGTGAGTATACGTCTTTGTGAGAAAGCACTCTCTCAACTGCAGCCAATGGAATCAGCGAGTGCAGACCTCTGGTGCCTTAGAGACAGACGGAGGAGAATTATGCAGGTCAACACACCACTGCCAAGCTACCCGCCAGCCATTTCATGTCATAATCAGTTAGGGGCACATCAGCATACAGTTACTCTCCGTGCCCGAGGAATGTCCTCTCTGGGGACATTCCTTTTCTTCGCTCAAGCACCAACAGGGCTGCGGGTGAATTTCATTGTTCCTGAAGGCATGCGGTTTGTGGCGCCATGCCATTTGCCGGCTTTAACTCTGAAATAACGCTCTGAAATGACCGTCTGCTTATGTTGCTGCTGCAGCAGCCACACCTTGCATCCCCGCGTCTCTACAGCGGGATCTGTCATTCGGTCCATGATCAAGCTACGGCGTCGTTAGCCCCACCCAGAGGTTGCTGAGATGGGAGATGAGGGGGTGTGCGGTTGTCAAAGCGAGGATTGCAGAGATGACTCAGATAGGCACTTAGAGCAAGATCATTACGATGCAGAAACCCTCCCTCTAGATTTGTTGTGTGCCGATATTTTCTATTGTTGATATTGAGCTGCCGTGTTATTGTCTTCTCCAACACACTTTCGCCGGCTGGCTGTTGTCATGCGGGACTCGTGTTCACATATTGCCAGCATGTTACTAATCCATTAAGTTTGGATGAAGGCTTTATAGGCCTGCGGTTGTCAATGTGCTGGTGGGGGGGGTCAATGTGACGATTACATTGTTTTTCTAAGCTTTTTTGATCATTAATTTTAATCTAGATTTGTTGTCTATAATAAAGTGTGCATAGATTTTCAGAGTTGTGTTTATTTTATATGCGATGGCGTGCTATATATAGGTGTATTTTTGGGCGACAGGTTTAGATTTCATAAACTTTTACTTGAACTGATTTGAACATTTTATTGGAGGGGTGGGTTTTATTTCTTGATGAAGAGCATGAAAATCATATAAATACAATTTTACATCTAGGACATTGTTTTAGGTTTAACAGTCCCATGCTTGAATCTTTATCTGTAATAGCTAGACTTAAATGGGAATTTAGGGTACTTAATATGATATGATTCATATTTCCTTATATAAAACCTTCCCAGTATAGGAACAAAGCACTAACATATCCACTTATGGGTGAATTGAGGATTTTTTATACAGAAATGTCAAATACATTTTTAGTAAGTCTAGTATAAGATAAAAAGTACAAGAAATGAGTTGTACCCTGTTGAAGTAGGGAATCCTGTTGATAATGGTCACTTGTGATTGACCTTTCAAGGTCTATGATCTACTTCCTCTCCCCGGACCTGTCCAAGTTATCATGTAGGGCTCTGAGATCCCCTGTAGTGAGCGTAGTAATTGGTACTCGGCAGGATTCTTCTCAGTATTTGGTCGTGTCTTTGAAGGAAATCGCTCGACTAGGGGCCCCTTCTTAAGAGTGGCAGAGTGGCTCTTTATTGCCCTTGCTTTCAGACTGCTACACCCAGGGTAAGAGGCAGAATGGTGGGATTTCCACTGAACTACTTCATGGTGGGCTTCAAGGGTAAGAGACTAGATCCTTGATCCACTTCTTTGTCATTCGGTAAAGGCTTTTTAGAGTAAAAGTAATGCATTTTTTAAATATATTGTTCCCCAAAATGGAATTGAGATGTTGCGACAACCTAACAGTGAGCAATAAACATAGGGAATAAACATTTAAGCAACAACTGACAGTATACCATAAACATCTGAATAAACAATAAACTCGGGAAAACATGAGGCCAAAACTATACAGGCCTACGGTATCAGAAATACTTTCTCAGAAATATAATGCTGTGTATAAGAACTAAACATCTGAACAGATCAAAATCGGATCTAAAACACTATCCTTGTAAACATACTGTATAAACTGAATGTAAACAGACTAAACAATAACCTTCTGAATTGAGTTACAAATAAGCATTATTTAAATGGGAATTCAAGACAATTTTGATTTCCCCTTTAATGAAACTAACAGAATCTAGGCTTTTAAAAGTACACTACAGCGTAGTGTACAGTTTAAATCCAATAACTCCACTGGGTCTTCAGGCATTTTTATGTAATGTTTCCGGCAATGCCGGATTTAAAAAACAGACACTAAGTTAATGGTATTATATTTAATACATTATATTTAGCATGTGCTTAAGTCTAAAATGTTTTTAACCATATTCAACCGTGTCACAAGTAGCTAGTAGTTTGTAATATATAGTATATTATTTTTGTCACTTCTTTCCATAATTAAGAAAATAAATTTGAAGATAACACAAAAAAACAGGCATGTACTGCAGAACCAGTTAACAGTAAGCATTCTTTTATATTTTAATAAAAGTTACAGTACACTATTCTTTTGCATTTGTGTTATTGGGCTGTATTTTTGTGATATACACTTAGCTAAGCCTAACCTCTGTTAGAGGTGACTGTGTTTCTCCATTTAATTTGAAAGCAGACTTAAAGCACATCAGAAAGAGCCGCCAGCAGTGATCTCCAACTGTATTAGATTAAAATAATCTCACCATCCAGAGTTCAGAAGAGATTTTGTCTAATAGGTCAACATGTTTGGGGTTACACAGACTGGACTGCCCAGGCATTCCTCCAGCACTTGGGATTATGGCTGGTTGATTATTGCTTGGCTCGTATTAGGATTGGTTTCACCATGGCCTCGACTATCAATCAGCTTCAGGTCTGGCCACTGCCGGTAATGAGCATTAAATGCACACTAATGACAAAAAGCCCAACCATGCCATGACCTGTGTTGTCAGCAGCCAAGATGCTATTGTTGGGGGGGCGGTCACTGCAGCCTGCTGTAGAGGCCTTCTTATGAACCCTATATATATGTACTGTATACTGTAGGCTTTTATGTTCTTCATCAGGATTAAGAGGATCGCAGTGAGGATTATTGCTTTCTTGGAGTTGGATCTCAATGAAGCATCTCTTACAATCTAACCTTTCTCGTATTTAGTATTTACACACATCGCGTCACACATATAATTCACTGCATTTTTTGACTCCACTTTGTTAAGGGTTAATTTGCCATTTGCCACAGCCGCAAGATTTGGCTGTGTCCGGCCACGGTCAGGGCGCAGGGGTGTAACATCAGTGCATAAAGGGAGTAAACAGACGGCTACTCCCCGTTATTTACTGGGCCGGCTTGAAAGCGTTACTCCATTGCCTTCTCCCTCTGTCAGGACTAAGCCTTGAATTGCTGAGGCTGATGAGTAGCAGGCAGGGTGTTGCCACCGCGGGGCCAGGCTAGCTCTGGTTATCTTAAGGCTTTTAAGCATTCTGTTTAATGCACTGGTGGCACTCTCGTTTGATCCCGGAAGGAGGCAGGCCGCAATGGGGTACCCTCCGCCCCCGACCTGCCCCCCCGGG
>JAODLI010058403.1:0-15523 GCA_027575585.1 Percopsis omiscomaycus | reverse complement strand
GACATCGGTAGGAAAGCCGATAGCAAGCTAGCCGAAGCGTTTGTTGACTAACGTTAACATAAAATACTCACCAAAAAAACTGGAGCACAGAGCTCTTAAATGGTCTGTTAGTACAATTAATAGCAGAGCAAGCCATATTATCTCAGCTATTTTTATTAAAATGCTCAGAAAGGACCAATGACCGAGATGTCAAGTTTTAGCGTTTCTTGAGGAAACTCAACGGCGGTCCACCTGGATAGCTGTCACTCAAATAAGACACGCCCTTAATTATTCATAAATGTATGGGCTAATATGATTTAAACTGATGAGTTATAAAAAAAAATCACCCCCTGTACAGTTGTCATGAAAGGGGAAACTAGCTATAGAGACCAATTCGAATGTTGCCCCTTGGTCTCAACTGACTGAACTCAACCGCGCTAGCCCGCGCCCACGCCCACACCCCTTGTAAATAGCACTGTGTGAACGCGTTCGTGTGATTGGCTAATAAGTAAACCACACCCCACGTGGGATGCATTCTTATGACTGGCTAAAACAAGGGACATATCTGATTGGTTGCAGACCATTCCCTGTTTTAAAAAATGCATTCTTGAGTGGAGCTACGGATATATTTGTGTGTGCATCAGAAATATATTTCTGAATCTTGTCCTGTGCATTTTTATATTTTGTTTGCATTTGTGAATCTTCTGTGCATTTGTGAATCTTCTGTGCATTTGTGAATCTTCTGTGCATTTGTGTATCCTGTGTGTGTATTTATGAATCACTTGTGTGCATGTATGAATCCTGTGTGTGCATATGTGAATGTAGTGTGTGCATTTATATTTATTGAAACTCTTTTAGCTCCATATTATTAATCATGAATGTGAAGTGTGGCGTGTGTGTGTTGTTGTTCAGAAGGCAGTAGTGTGTGTACATGTGTGTGTAAGAGTTTTTATTGTGTGTGTGTGTAAGTTGTTTCTTGTGTTGTGGTTCAAGGGGCAGTAGTGTGCGTGTGTGTGTATGTGTGCACACGTGCGTCCTTCCCTACTCTGAGCTCCATCACACAACCAGGTTGGGAGGGAAGAATAGAGATGTGTTTGGAGTGAGTAGACTCAGTGAGTATATCTCAGACTGTATAAACAAGTCTGTAGTGGTGTGAGAATGAGCACCCACTTCACAATGCTGAATTGAACTATGGGTGAGAGAACAGCATGTGTAAAATGAACTTATCAAGTGTGAGATACATATAGCGTTGAATAAGAGGTTTGGTGATGCTAGCTTCAACAGGGACATCACTATTCATTGTAGCCTTGTGAATGGATGTTCTCGTAGAGAGATGAAAATCTGATTAGTTCAGATGAAACTAGGACGCTAATGTGTTATGTCAGCTGTTAAACGCCATACATCACGTTTCTGTGTCAAAATTGTATATTTGTCTACCACTTTAATATAGATCTTGTGAACTCGCATGGCTTTACAAATATTCTGAGAAATTTACCGACAACAATTTAAAAAAAAATACTAAAACTAATAAAACAAATATTTCCTATGTTTAAATATAAATAATATGAATATATAATATAAAGATAGTAAATACATTTACCTACTGTAGTAAATATGTGTCAAATTTGAGTTACACAGACACAATTCCTGGGTAGTGTTTGTTCTGAGTCGTGGTGTAGCTTTTCCTGTCAATTGGGGACAAAAAAAAAATAGTGTGAGAGTACCCAGAATGTGAGGTATTAAATTCTGTATATTGTAATTGCACTAGATTTTGCACTGTGCCTTTAAGCAACCAGAAAGTTAAACAGAAGATCATACATTATTCTAAAAGCAAGCCAAGTCGTAAGAAAGTTTGTGACTGCAGTTCTGAGTTTATATAAGTGCACACACAATTAAGGTGAAACAGAGTCCTCAATATCATAAATCACGATTCAAGCCATCCAATTTACTGGTTGCATTCTTCAAAAATAATGGATATATCTGGCTAAAAAAGAAACACATAAAAATAAAAACATAGGGCTTCTAGAAACTCACACAATGCTGTTGTGACATTTTAATTGCAAGAACATTCAAACTGATCTGGAAAAAGAACCACCTACTCAGTATAAAAAAGTAGGCCTACTGTCTATATCTCAAATCCTGATGTGTTTCAGCTCTAATGAAGTCACTCTTTCACTTGACTGATCTCTCTTTCAGAACTGTTTTCTTTTCTTCAATAAGACCTAATTAGTGTCCACATTCTCCCCATGTCGATCGTATCTAATTAAAGGTCTCTCATTCTTGTCCTCTCCTTGTGTGTCTAGCACTTGTCAAATAAAGGTCTCGCTCTCTCCTATTTTTTTTGCTGCCCTCTACCAAATAAAATTAATTTCATTCTATTTCTCTACCTTCATGTCTTCAGCAAATGAGACACTGTATCATGGGCCATGTTTACATGTACAGTATACATTCACCTTTATTACTAATATATTCCTGATAATATGCAATTGTGCAGATAAATAAGATAAATAAACCATATATATATTTGTATAGCATATATACAAATAAAAAACAGATATAAAGATGTAAAATATCGTTAGTCCGACAAAACAACTTTGTGAAATGTGTACTGTCACTGTTAATGCTTGAGATAACTTTTTAAAATATTAACGTTTAATTGCTATAAATATCGTAATTTGTCTTCATAACCCCAAGTGAATCTAACAGTATAACATAAGACCCCTTGGATTTGCTTATGCAACTGATATTCCCGCAAGTGTACAAAGATATTCAGTACTGTCACACAAAAAGAGTTGTGTTCTAAGGAAGCAATGCCTTTGGTTATTTCTACACATCTACATTGAGGAAAAAATCAATAATTACAGTGTAGTTGCGTTTTGTGACCAGATGTTGCCGCCAATAGGCCAAGTTATGCTACTTTAAATACAATTATTGAGACAAATACTGCATTAAAAATGTGCTGTGCTCCTTGTTCCCTAAACCATAATCATAGCAAAACATATAGTACGTCTTTATCAGATAATAATACACTCAGATCACCATTATATTCCAAACAGAGTATAGCCAATAATGGAAATATACAGTAAATGTGAATGTAATTCTCCTTCGTCTTTCAGCTATTCTGAGTGACTGTAGTGCACAACCCTCAACCAAAACTTCCTGTTTACTTTTTGCCTGAAACTCCAACGATTCATCTGGAACGCCACTTTATTCCTTTAAATACTGAAGTTGTGTTTCCCTCACCATCTCATCTCCTTCCTGGATCGCTGCTGGTGCCTGCGACCCTCCTCAGGAGGCCTGTCTTTTGTTGGCTCAAACTGGGACTATTCAGTCTCTATGCAATCTGTTCAAAGAAGGAGACTTGAACATCATGTCTTATCTCCCCCTTATTTTATGCAGCAAAGCAAATTCTATATTTATATTTCCGTCAGTATTGCAGGCTGCGCTGATTTTTTTATTGAAATAAACAACCCTTCGGAAGCCCTAGTATTCAAGTCAAAAGCTTCACAATGTTAAATCATTCCAAGTTAATGCGCAGCAGGAAATAGGCCTGGCAAGTGACATCATCATTTTTTAATGCCATCATCCTTTTATGCATGAATAAGGAAAAATATATAATAGTCAACTATTCGGGTATATGGGGTTGCTGAATGTTTGATTTTACATAGAATTGCTTGGTTTCTCCCAATAATGATATATAGCCTTTTTTGGTATAAATATCAGCCTTTTAATGTTAATAAAAATGTGAAAATAACTCTAAATCACCATGTCACAGACATTCAATGGGTTGAACCAATCCTAACGAACCATTGATGTCACATGACAATAGCGGGACAACTCATTACATTTTGTAGGAGCCGGTAAAAGTTTTGATAAAGGCCACAAAGTCTACAGAATTAAGAAAACATATGGGGAAAGTATAGCTGCAAACCTCTGGTATGAATATATTAATTTAACATTTAACTGTTTTATTTATATTAACGAGATTTCCTCAGCGTTACAAGGCATGCTACTAGCCCACATAACAATCTCTGTGTGACACTCAAGACTGTCATCCTGAAATACTGCCTGAAGTTTCTGCCGCCCATGAAGATAGTGGCACTCCCATGGAGATTTATTCTATAATCATCGCTAGATTCTTTATTTATTTATTCAGTCAGTCCAACCATTATGTTTGAAAATTATAAAGGTCGTATAAAGACTCTGCCTTGTGTTACGGTACTGTCTCCTGTTCTGCCGCTTTCTCCTTGAATGCAATGCCAAAAATAGCCTACAAATTTTTATTTAACAATGACAAGTTGTAAATTGCAACAGCTCCCGACACTCCCTCCCATACAGACAGCACTAAACCACACCCACACATACAAACATGCTTTGCATGCTAGTGTTCTGTGGTCAGCAATGTACTCATAAATGTGATACAACCATCTTTAAGTCATTATAGTTATTCTGTATGTAAAACATAATTAAGATTCTATCTATAATTTAACACGGAATCTCTTTTCTCTCTGTTTTTTTTTATTATTTCCCATGAATAACAGATCTTTATATATGTAAGCCTTTTGTTAAGACATGAAGCATTTGTGTTCTCTTAAGTTTACTTCCCGTTCCATGAAGAACTGAGGGTTAGACAAAAAGAAATAAGTACAAAGACTGGAGGGGTATAATCCTCCATAGCCTATTGGTTTTGGACAAAATGAGTATAGCATTATGACCTGTATTCTCGTCACACCTATTGTGAGCGGTACTCAAACCTTTTCAGCTCTGACCCCCAAAAGGAAGTAATTCATAGTTACTGCCCCCTCTGTGCACACTTGCGTGTCTATAAAGGGGAGTTTTTCACAGCACACATCACGTCACACGCACACACACACACACACACACACACACACACACACACACACACACACACACACTCGTCTGATAAGGCAGCTGTCTTTTCATCTTATTTTAATATCTGGCCAGCAACTGCAGATGAAAACTAGCATGTTTGGCTAAATCTAATTTTAACTACAATGAGCAATGACGTGCACTGTCCCTGTTAAATAGTCAAATACATACAAATACAAAATCTACAAAATAATAATTACATAAATAATACATAAAAACCTTAAATACCATTGAAATAAATGATGAGTAATAACACTATTAGAAATAAATATTATTTTAAAATGAACCCCTCAAAAGGATCTCACAACCATTTAAGGGCCCAAAAACCCAAGTTTGAGAACCACTGTTCTGTATAGATCTATCATTTGAGAATTTATTCTAAATTAGACGTTTTTTGGGGGAAAGATGTCCTTGATTTTTAGTTAGTTCCAGCCTGACATTTTTCACTTTTATAACAAGACGTTTCTTCACACTTGAGCAAACATGTATTTCCCCCTCACTCCTGTGAGAGGGGCACCATTTTGGCTGTCTCCTCGCTCATCACGGTAACAGTCAAGGAGATTTGACAAGCTTGGCAGCTTCCTCCAATGTAACCAGTGAGTGGAAGAGGAGAACTTCTTAAGCCAATTACTTAACTTTTGCCTGTTTTCTTTTATTCCCCTCTCAAGGTAAAACACCAAATGAAAGTTTTGACAGTCTTTTTTATTATATAGTAATAACAATCTGTGGCAAGCGCATCTATGCCAAGTCACCCTAATATTATTCTCTTTTTCTGCTGAGTATTCTAATCTCCCTTCATAAAAGGCACTTTTAAGGCTGTGCTGCTATATAGCGTGTTCCTGTGATGGCAAGGTGTGCTAACAGGGAACATTCACTCCAAGGGGCTCCTCGACCTTTATATTAGCCTGTGGTTGCTGGTGACAAATCAGCCGCGTGTCTGGGGGACTGTGTGAGAGGACATCAATGCAGCCAATCATGCAAAACAGCCCTTCCCTTCTAAACAAATGATATTCATATCCTCACTAAACCACCTCTTTATAAAAGCAGTGAAGGCTTGTGGCAAATTGGAAAGTGTTCTATTTGAAAACAATATTTCTTTTTATGGATAGTAAACAAAAACTTGAAATGAATGTTTCAGAAAATCAATAAAAGTAAATGCTTCTCTATATTTTTTCTATATGTTCTTAAAAATTGCATGTAGATTTTAAGAAATGTATATATAATGTATATATATATATATATATATATATAGTGATCCCTTTCTCAAGCTACACAAATTTCATGTACTGACTTTGTACTATAGTACTACAAATACTATAGTGTTTGTACCAAGATATACCCTACATACCTTACAGTATACACATGTATACCTACAGTAAGGTATGTCTATACAGGTATTCTTTAAGGTACTGCATATACAGGTATACTGTACATTTATAGACATGCCTTACAGTATATACAGGTATATAGTAAGGTATGTATATACAGGTATAATGTATGTACATATCTCACAGTATAAACAGGTGTGTGTGGTTAAGCTGTCTATCTTGAGAGAGAGTGTTTGGGGGCGTGGTTCGCGCGACTAGTAGGGATTGGGAACAGGTGTTGGTGGTCAACTAATCACCTGTCTCCCCAGAAAAACCGGCCTGGAGAACAGAGCTTGAGAGGCGCCAGAGAGCAAAAAGGCTGGCGGAACCGCTCCAGGCCATGTCAAGTCCTGACCAGTTTTATCTATGTT
The DNA here is from genome assembly GCA_027575585.1 of Percopsis omiscomaycus. Taxonomy (NCBI): domain Eukaryota; kingdom Metazoa; phylum Chordata; class Actinopteri; order Percopsiformes; family Percopsidae; genus Percopsis; species Percopsis omiscomaycus. Next base: position 8,916 of record JAODLI010058403.1, on the reverse strand, counting down.
TGTTATAGCTACCAGCTTTATTGTGTATTATGGTCTATTGTTTATAGCAGGCAGTGTAAGTCCTGAGAATGCTCGTTGATGAAGAGACTGTGTTACACCGAATGCATGTGGGAATTTAACCGTGTGTAGCACGTCAATGTTCACCTACTGTGTGGAGTGTCTTTGAGCGTGCTACAACAGGTATAATGTAAAGGTATGTATATAGAAGTATACAGTAAGTTAAGTATATCATGCACATAGTTAACACTCAACTGTAGATCAGGTTTGGAGATCGCATTCCTACATTCCTTTGCTGTGCATTTTGTTTTCATTTCCTCTCTTTCTGTTTATATTTAATTTGTATGTCGTGAAGAAAAAAATTGTGTTCTTAGAGTAATAATCAAATGCATGTCCTGGGGGCCTGTGACTCTCAGAAGGCTAAAAAAAGCTCTTTATTCCGCTCCTGTTTGTGTGAGCCGGGGGCAGAGGGGCATTAGCATAGAGACGGAGCCGTTTCCTTGTGGCAAACATGCTTGCATGATTCTTTAATCTCTGAGCAGTTAAGAAAATTAATGCTGCGTCTAAGACAAGCAGACCATTACTCATGTCAAAGAGCTCACAAGATAAAGCGTTATATTGTAAAGATTGGAAATGTGTTCTTGAGGGGAAAGATCCCATTTTCTTCCAGTGAGGGGAATAAATGGGGAGTTCCACTTCCTTGAAGCCAATCCCAACATTAATCATACATATGGGATATGTTATAAGCGTGATATTTAAGTCAAATGTTAAGATAAATACTGAATGCTGAATGCTACAGTTTTGACAGATATAGATAGCTGGCTGGTCTGGTGGCCAACACTGGTACTACAGTCAAATGCAGCTAGGCTCAAAAATGCCTTTTTGATGGCAGTTAGAAAACATGCACCCCTTAAACCATTATAAACATTCCTTGCACATGGCAAACATTCTTTATATTATGTCATGTCAGCAAGTTTGACTTAAAAAAAAAGAAAAAGGTCACCTAGAGCCCAGGAAAGCTCATTGTTTTGTGTGTCTTGCGTCATCACAAGGAGTATGGATTTGCGGACATGCAGTAGGCACAGAAGACATTATTTGCATGCTCTGTGATAGTCCAGTTAGACTCGCGAGATGAGAATCCAAACGCACGAAAGTCTGGCGGAAGTTGGAAGCATTCTTTGTTGTACAGTATGCGCTGGCTGAAAGTAGATCTAACTGCGGATTCACAGTACTACACAACACGCCTACTACATGATACACCCACTTCGCAGAGCCGCCATCTTGCATACTACGCCAGACTTATTAGACTTTGGTTTCGGCAGTGTCAAAATTAAGCTGTGCTCCAAAGCACCTAAATTTTGCTATCTTATAATAGGATTTGGGTTATGTTTAACCTGAGATTAGTGGTTAAGATGAGGGATGGGGTTATGAGATCTAGGTTAAGTTTAGGCCTGAGGTTGGATGTAAAGGTTAAGGTTGCATGGTAGAGAACTACGTGTTCTCTACCCCTCCCCTTACTATCTCCTGCACATTCAGGTACAGTTGTTTGAGGGAGGACACTAGAGGTTCAGTCAGGAATGGAACCTATACTGTAGGTCTGAGATGAAAGGAGTGAATTCCAGTTTGGCCCAACGGGACCTAAAGCTCCTGAGTTGTGCCTGCCCATCGGCTGAACAGCTCACATTTACTGAATTTGTGAAAACTTGTCCAAACTATACATGAGCTTCAAGGTCAGTAAATATCTTGCCAATTTGGTGGTTCTGAATCTACAACAAATGCTGTTTTGCTAGAATGGGCTTTTGTTGCAAAGTGCACATGTCTTTGCCTGTTTGCATGCTCATTGTCTTCCCGGGTGTTAAGATGCTCCTTTATGTCACACAAGTTGAGGCAGAGATTCAGAGGATTTAATTGCTTTAGTAGAACACCATTGCCCTTCTTGTTGAAACTGGTAATTTCCGAACGCATTGTAAGAATCAGCACAAGACTCTTGGCAAATCATATTTTCCCAGGCTTTTCTTGACAGCCTAAATATTTAAATAGCTTGACTGCTCTTTTCTGTCTCCAGGATCAACTGTGCTTTTATAGCCATTTTGAGGCTATATCTAGCTGTCTTACTTGCTTGTTAGTTGCCTAGTGATGTGCCCACAGGCTGTGTGAATGTGGGTTGGAGGATTGTCTGTTTTTCAGTGCAACAGGCAACAGTGCACACTGTGTGCCAACTAGAAGGTGATCCCTCAGATGAGATCCAGCGGGCCAGAATCAAATGTCTGCCCAGACCCTTACTGTATGTAGGCCACATCAAAATTAGTAGCCTGGATTTCACCTGCAACTCTTGAAACATGAGCCCTTTGTAATGATAGATCATGGTTGTAAATTATGCTAGTATCATATTATCATATTTCTGAATTATTGGTGCTAACCAGATTGATGCCGTATGTTTTATATGAATTGTATATTCTGGAGGCAAAGACACATCTGTACTATACTGTAGGCCTATAGTGTAATTAGCCTACTCGAGGGGTATTTAGATTTTTGCAGGCAATCGGTGACATGAAGTGGATTCTACTTTAAACATAATGCTTTGAGTCTTGTAAATAGTCGAATCTTCTGATGCTGCTCTGTGGCACTGTGCCACACAGCATCTCAGATGAATGTGTATGAGTTATTGGCAAGCAAGTAGCCTCCCCTAATGGAACTTGCTAGCGTTGATTCAGGCACAGGGGTAGTACAAAGATGTTTCAGTGGAAGGGTTTCCTTCCGCTGTAATGTATTTACTGTCTAATTTGTGTCTCTGCGAGAGGCCATATATCCTGTTTAGGAGTGACACGTTTCCACCTTCACTTTATGGAGGGGTGCGAGCGCTTGATGGCGACTTGGACATGCTGCGTTGATGGATGGGCTTGTCACGGCCGCTCCGCAATGCTGCTCTCCCGCAGAATGGACGATTCCGCGGGTACTCAATCACGTGCACGCCAACACCACAGCCCCCGGATAATACCATTCATAACACATGAAGACAAGCTGCGGTTATGTAACACATTTGTGAATATTAGTTTAGGTATTATGTCAGCATTTGAAAAGTCATCACTGGCGTTTGTGATCTAACAAAAGAGCCGCATTGTAACTTTATTCAGCAGTAAGTTCGAATTATTGTGTGAAATTGGCTGGTGACAACTAACATGTAGTTACTTCTTTCAGTCTGATTATTTTGTGGCCGAATTACAGCCATGCAATTATTAGCCAAGAACAACACTCCCTCTGGTGTGATATTGCTTTATTATCTGCCTTTTTCTAGTGTCTTTCTCCCGTGTTTATGTGGGACTGTGCCTCTAATGAGATTTTGGCCCATGGCTCTTGACTTTGCTGTATTGGATAAATGCTGGTTGTCAGAAATTAAGAATGTTAAAAGGTTTTTGAAAGACCCATGTTCTGTGAACAACAGTGACCTGAGACTTTGGCGTGACCTTATACTGTATTCTAGCGGAGTTTGATGTTTCAATCCTTAGTCTTTCACACCAAAAATACAAGGAATAATGCCTATGACATAATACCCAAAACAGCCTTCCTACTGTGTTTTTGCAATGCTGCTTTCAACCACACAAGGGCAATTCCGGACACAAATAAAGAAATTCAATAAAAACTTTATAAAGGGGGTTGACTACATTACATGATCAATGAACTATAGGGTTCTTTTCTGGTCCCATGTAGGCAATGTGTCCTCTGCATCCCATTGTAACATCCACACCTGTCTCTGCCACCAGCACACCACCAACACACCCTGGACAGGCCCATTTGGTTTTCATGCAGGGGGCACACAATTTGAAGACTAACCCAAACACGTATACATCGCATACTTGCACGCATAACGCAGTAAATAGTATGCTATTAATAGAGTCGGATCCTGGGGCTTACCAGCATGAAGCATTTAGAATCGAGATAAGACTACAGAAATGAATGGTTTATAGGCTATTACATGTCCTCTTTTGAAGCCCAGCCACAACAACAAAAGAACGTTGTTTAATGATGCTTTACTTGTATCAGCCTAGTTGCACAGTAGTTACACTTTTGTATGGGTCTCTAAACTTAAGGCTTACCCTGATAATAGATGATACCACAGTAATGCATTTTCTGGACATTAGAAGAGGTGAAGTCGACGAGACATACGCTTGCACCTCAGATGCAAGCTGGAACTAAAAGCTAGCGGTAGACCAGTCGGATGCAGCCCATACAGTTTATTGTGCCTTACCAGTCTCACATGTACTTATTGTACTTAAGTAACTTTGGATAAAAGCGTCTGCTAAATGTAAATCCTACAGTACTGCCTGCAGCCTACTTATGGGATGTGGGAAGTAAAATCTGTAGACCTTCTCCAGTTGCAATGCCAGTGCTTTGCTCAAGTAGCCTCATGAGCTTCACATAAGTCTGGGAGCAGTCCATTCAAACCTGCTCGGGACCCGGAGTGCTGTGGCCACTTTATTTGAGGAAACGTATGTATTGCCAAATGGTTTACATAAAACTAGGTTAAGTCCATCCTCTGCATGGCATAACAAAATACAATAAATACAAACAAAATATTACAAATAAAATGCAGATGTATACAGCCACAGCCAAGTTCTCACCTAGACTGTTTGGTCTAGTCAGCCGTGTTACATTAAAATTTTAGGCTTTATTACTAAAGTTTAAGTATTTTCAGTATGTGTGTATGTGAGGGACCTTTGTAGCTCGGCTCGAGAACTTTAAGAAGATGCTGGACGCCTTTATTCTTTACAACAGAGTATGGTTGCATATCCAATGAGCTAAACATGCCCGATCTGAATTTGGATCCAGTAGTTTGGTAAAAGCAGTAGTGATGAGTAGTAGTGGTGATGACAGGTTATTTTTGCTTTGTACCAGTGACATCTATATCTGCGTGGTGGCGTCTAAGGTGTTCAATGTGTTACCGGCAGCAGACAGATTTCCAGTTAGGCCATTTGGCTATCCTATTGTTAGCTGTTTTACGCTAGCCTATGTAGTGTGTGTAGCAGACCTCATCTCCTCCCAAGGGGACGGGGGAACACATTCCTCAGTCCCTTAAAACAGACCTGGTCTGTATTTTAGTGTTGCTTGACACAGTTCCTGTCTTCCTCTAAAGAGTATGGATCCAGCTTTTTGAAGTCAAACTTCCCTAAATTAGCCAATCCATTAAGAGCCATTACCACGCTTGGTTATCTGACAAACCAACTTGGTTTACAATTCTCAGCCTGCATCCTCTATACTCTTGTAACAACGGGAGTGCCCCGCCCCTCCCGCTCTAGCTCACTGGCGTATTAACCACCGGCCAGCGCACCCAAATTACGCACACCTGTTCCCAATCTCCTCATCACCACATTCCCCTGGGCTATATAGCCGGGAAATGGGTTGTTGGTTATTGTTTTTCCTGTCAGCACGCTGCTCCCGTGTTTTCTCGGTTTTTGGATTGACTAGTGGATATTCTGATTAAACTCACGCTTTACACGTCTTGTGGACAGTATCAGCATTCTTTCCTCTCGCACCTGTACTCGCATTTCTCGCAGCGTGACAGAATAACCAACCACGTAATGAGTGCAGCGGAGGAATTCGCTCACGGCGCCGTGGCTCCGCCGGCGCTCACGGCGCTCACGGCGCCCTCGAAGAACGCATGCAACAGGTGGAGGGCCACCTCACCGGTATGAGCGCGATTCTGGAGCGCATCGCGGCGGTAGTGTCTCCGGATGCTCCCGCCGATCCCCCACCGCCGCCTCCAACAAGAAATTTGACGTGGCACCCGGTGAGCTCGACGGCTTCCTGATGCAAGTTGAAATCCTGGTACAGTCCACCCAGGAGGACGATGCGCAGAAGGTCCGGACGATGCTGTCGCTGCTTGCTGGCCGAGCCCTGGAGTGAGTCACCGCGGTCTATACTAGCCACGGTGGGATAATTCCCGGATACGGCTGGCTGGTGGGGCAGCTCCGGGCCGCGTTCGGCCGTGCGGACACCTGGGGAGATCCAGGCGAGCAGGTGTATCGCCTCCGTCAGGGGTCCCGATCGGCACAGGAATACGCGGTGGACTTCCGGATGCTGGCGGCCTCCAGCGGCTGGAACACGCCAGCCCTGCGCACCGCCTTCCGCATGGGGCTGCGGCGGGAGGTGCAGCTAGAGCTGGCCGGTCTCCCGACCCAGCTGCCGCTGGAGGCCTTGAGGGCCCGTGCCTTGGCCATCGACAGCCAGCTCCGGGACCGGGATCGCCTGGCGGGGCGTCTGCCGCTGCCAGTCGTTTTCGATGACCACAAGGCCATGGAGCTGGGCGCGTCGGGGCTGGTCGCAGGTGGACGAGCTCGTCAGAGTCAACAGGGCCGTGTCTCACCTGCGATTGGCCGGGGCATGCTCGCCCCCCGGGCCGGCAGGGTGAGGCATGGGAGCAGGTGAGAGCAACACTGTACTTGGGCGGGTCTGGCGCATTAACGCCTTCTATCGCTAAGTTATTTACGCGTCAGGTCCGCCTTTCCGGTAACTTTCCACCTTGTTTCTCCACAGCCCTGATTGACTCTGGCGCCGCAGCCAGCTTCATGGACCGCGGACTTGCCAGCTCCCTTGGCCTGCGGCTGCATCGTCTGGAATCTCCCATACTTCTGACATCACTGAGGGGGAACCACTAGGAACCGGGAGCGTCACCCATCGTACATCGCCTGCCACCATCACCATGGACAGCTGCCACCGAGAGAGACTGGAGTTTTTCGTCATGCCATCACCACTCCATCCTATAGTGTTGGGTCTTCCGTGGCTACAAAGTCACAACCCCGCCATCTCCTGGAGCCAACGGAGGATCCAACGGTGGGGATCCGGCTGCGGGAAGACCTGCAAGCTTGCACTCGGAAGGGCCGTGATGGAGAAAGGTTCTGTGGTCCCCCTCCCGGACAACGTGCCAGCACCTTACGCTGACTTGGCTGAGGTGTTCTCGCAGGGCCAAGCGGAGTACCTCCCTCCTCATCGACCCTGGGATTGAGCTATCGACCTGCTGCCCGGGGCTGCCCCCCCCGGAACCAGGTCTACCCCCTCTCAGTGGCCGAGACGGCGGCCATGGAGGAGTACATGGCAGACAACATGCGCCGGGGCTTCCTTCCACGTCACGTTTCTTCTTCGTGGAGAAGAAGGACGGGGGGCTCCGGCCGTGTATCGATTACCGGGGCCTCAACGCCGTAGCTGTCAAGTTCCGGTACCCGATGCCGTTGGTCCCCTCGGCCATTGAGCAGCTGCGCGGAGCCCGGTTCTTCACCAAGCTCGACCTCAGGAACACATACAACCTCATCCGGATCCGGCAGGGGGACGAGTGGAAAACCGCCTTCAGCACAACATCCGGCCACTACGAGTACCTCGTCATGCCCTTTGGACTGGCCAACGCCCCTTCAGTGTTTCAATCCTTCATGGACGAGGTACTCCGTGACATGGTCGGGCGGCAGGTCGTGGTCTACATTGACGACATCCTGATCTACTCGGCCACCCTTGCGGAGCACCAAGTATACGTTCGGAGGGTGCTCCGCCGCCTGTTAGACCATGGCCTGTTAGACCATGGCCTGTTAGACCATGGCCTGTTTGCGAAGGCGGATAAGTGCCAGTTCCACCAGCACACCGTCCCCTTCCTCGGGTATGAGATCAGCTGGCAGGGGGTGAAGATGGTCGAGTAGAAGGTGGAGGCAGTCAGGTCGTGGCCGGCGCCAACGACGTTCAAAAGCCTACAGCGCTTCCTGGGGTTTGCCAACTTCTACCACCGGTTCATCCGGAGCTATAGCACGGTGGCAGTGCCTCTCACGTCGTTGCTCAAGGGCGCCCCCACCCGTCTATGATGGACCCCGGAGGCCGAGGCTGCCATGGAAGACCTCAAGCAGCGGTTCACCACAGCACCGCTCTTGCGGCATCCCGACCCGCATCTGCCATTCGTGGGGGAGGTGGATGCATCCGCTGTGGGGGTGGGGGCGGTTCTATCTCAGCGGCAGGGCACACCGCCCAGACTCCATCCATGTGCCTTCTTTTCTAAGAAGCTGTCCGCCGCTGAGAGGAATTACAACGTGGGAGACCGAGAGCTGCTGGCGGTGAAGTTGGCACTTGAGGAGTGGAGGCATTGGCTGGAGGGTGCTCAGGAGCCGTTCACGGTCCTGACGGACCACCGCCGTGGAAGAGTGGTTCCGAGGCAAGGAGAACACTTGGGCCGCCACTCGGGGATGCCTGCAAGCAGCAGACCAATGTCAGAAGGTGCAGGCGGACCGGTGGCGGTCCGAAGCTACTAGTTTCTGCCCGGGGGATGAGGTATGGCTCGCCACCCGAGACCTTCCACTCCGCCTGCCTTGCCGTAAGTTGGGTCCCCGGTATGTGGGGCCATATAAGGTCCTCCGGAGGGTAAACGATGTATCTTACACGTTGGCCTTGCCCGTAGAGTATAGCCGGATCTCACCCACATTCCATGTCTCTCTCCTCAGGTCGGTGGCCCCCGGTCCCCTGAATAGGCCCGGCCCTTCTGCCACGCCGCCCGCGCCGCTGGATGGACCCGATGGCTCACTATACACTGTGAGGAGGATCCTGGAATCCAGGCGGCGTAGGGCCGGGTTGCAGTACTTGGTGGACTGGGAAGGGTACGGTCCCGAGGAACGCAGCTGGGTCCGAGGACGTAGTGGACAAGGAACTCATTCGAGCCTTTCATCAACGCCGCCCGGACCAGTACTCGCACCTGTACTCGCATTTCTCACAGCGTGACAACTCTATGGAGGTCCTGAACTCCATGTGACCCCTTCAGGAATGGAGATGCGTTTCTCCCCCACCTTAATAGAACAGTGGAAGAATAGTCTATTTTTATATACAAACCCGATTCCAAAAAAGTTGGGACACTGTACAAATTGTGAATAAAAACAGAATGCAATGATGTGGAAGTTT
>JAODLI010058393.1:0-15524 GCA_027575585.1 Percopsis omiscomaycus | reverse complement strand
GTTTATATATATATATATATATATATATATATATATATATATATATATACATACTGTACACACATACATACATGCATACATGCATACAAAATTACAAAAAATCTCTATAGAGTTATATTTTGTATAACAAATGGATCATGTTCATCTCTTTCCTATGCCAACCTTATGAACACTTTTTTTTAAATCCAGGAACCTTTGGTATGTCTGTAGATTGTTGGGTTTACTAATGTGTATTGCTCATCCATGATTAAGTGTGTCTTTGCTCTTTGAATTGCACATTGATGCTTATACAGGCAACAAAGTCATCAGAGCTGCATTATCAAAACATAATACCAGTCTCTGGTTAAACCTTTTCCATGACCTTCCACTAATGCTGTGATGTCACATATTGCTTTATTTCATAAACATGGTCTGCAACTTCAGAAGGCTTTGGAAGGCTGGACAACAGATCCCCTTACTCATTTAAGCATGTTATTTCGTTTGAAGCGCTAGTGTGTGTAAGATCTATTGTCACAGTGCAATTTCATATTGTATTTTTAAACCTCCTGTTTTGGGCTTGGTCATGTAGTGTAAACATGCATAATACCTGAGCAGAATTATAGGTTTGCCTTCAATCCCCATGTAATCCCCAGTTTAAAAGCAACTACTTCCACATGGTGCTGCACATCATTGTTCTTGGATTCTGATTGAAAGCACTGAGTCCCCATGTATGTGACTGTGGTTCTGGGACCTTTTGTTTGATCCAGAACAGCGAACGCCATTGAAGAAGTCCCCTTAGTTTTTCCTCTGAATATTATTTAGCAAAACCAAATGGACTATACTATAATACTAAAGCCTAGTGTCTTCTCATAACTTGTATTGTATGATATAAAGACCTTATGCAGTGAATTTAACGAGTGCGCTGTAAAATGAGGGCTTTCTGCAATGGCTACTTCATAATGTTCCTCAGTGTGTACAACAAGAGGATTTACACAGTGTGTAAAGTCTACGTGTGTTAACAAGGACAATGAATGTAGTCACTATTGCAGCATACAGTATTAAAGCTGACAATACCTTATTAGATCAACAGGCTTAATATCCTTACAGAGCTACTGTTGAAAAAGATCTAGGAACAGCCATACTTCTATGAAATAACCTCTTTGGTGAAAACTCCTAATACCTTTACATTTAGTTCTCAATACTGTAGCAAAAGTAAAATAGCAGGTATCTCCATTCTTGATGTAAATGAGCTTCTGTTACAGTAGCTATAAAGTCAGCTATCCAGAAACTGGCTTATCTCTCACTGCAGTTGTCACTTGCCCAGTTGAATTACATGAAAATGAATGCGATTACAATGATTGAAGTCTTGTAGGCCAAGAGAATTAGCAATGAGTAGTAATATATGTGCGTTTGAAGTTAAAATGTCACATGTTTTGTACTGTAATCATATCGGCCTAATTCTTATCAGGGCATGTTTTCATGTCCACTACATGTATGTTGTTCCTGACTGGCCTGGTCACTTACGGTCCGATACAGTAGCATGTGTATAAATGTATATATTTAAAGTCAATCACCAATTGTTTTGTGTTTTATTGCATCACTTTTGTATGGGAATGGTATGGTATTCAGTATGCTCTATTAAAGGTGGTCTCCTTTACTTCTGCTCTTGATAAACTCTCCTTTTAAGAAAATGAAGGACGTCATTATAAACTTTAAGTAATATAATTTTCCTGACAGAATTAAAAACTCTTTTGTCACATTATAATATAAATCATAATTCCTCCCTTCTAACTACAAAGTACAGTAGGTATAGATTTTGCTCAAGTATAGATTTAGGTTATTTCATTTGGAGTATTCATTTGGTCTCTGCATGCAGAGACCATTTCCTTGTCCAATTGCTTGGCTAACGTTACTCTGTCTAGACTGGCTGCAGTCAGGGAGGGCGGAGTCAGTTTTGCAAGGGTAAGCAGGGCAGTCAGGTCAAAGGATTCACAGTCTGACCTTCTCTGTTTGCACCTAGGGAGCCTCTCGCTAAACATATACCAGCATCTGTGACTAATGCCGCTCGGCCTGTGCCAGGTTTGCACCATGAATAGAGGTAGAGAGGGGGAGGACATGAATAGTCGCGGCGGTGGAAAGGACCGTGGCAGGCTGTCACCCGTGATGACAGCCGTGTCGACAGTGGCAGTTTGCTCGCTCAGTTGATGTGTGGCTGACCCACTGCTTGCTTGCTTGCGTGCGTGGGGGAGGTTATGCTATTTACAGTCTGTAATTTCCCCAAATTAGCCGGTGCTGTCAGCTCCAATGCTAGCACCGCTGATAGCTTAGCTCAGCTACAGTAGGGGACGTAAACATAAAGACAGACAAGGTGGCAGTGTTGGCAAAAGCGGAGGTATGTGTCCTGCGGGACATTGGTGGTGCAATGCTCCCACTGCACTGCCGTGGTGTCCAAATAAAGATTGAATGAGTGGGATTTTAGGCCTCACTAAAGTCCCTCTTTGTGAAATACTGTATCATGTGGTCATCATTAAAGTGAACGTTTCATATTGTTCATTCTGGGTTGTAATCGTCAGCGATTTTGACCTTAAGTAGCCACATGAGCTGCGTTGACTCTTATTTAATGCATATAGCTTAGTTCTCAGCAGATTAATTGGAAGTGGCACTCACAATTGGTTATCGTGCTCATACTTTGTCTGGCTTATTTCACGTTGAGTGTGAGAGCATTCGATGGCAGCGTATCAGGCGACATGAGCCCTCCACGTCTCACCATGCCACCCACTGTTAAAGCCATCAGCCTGGGAGAACTAATGGCACTTTCCTGGCGAAGCAAACAATGGCCACACACACACACACACACACACACACACACACACACACACACACAGACTATTCTGAAAGTATAAACCCTAGCAGACACACGCCCATGATTTTATGGACTCACCAGCCACACACAAGCACATTTGATCCTTGGAGTTTATTTCATGCTTCCTATGAAACAGAATGTCTGGTTGGCTAGCGTCTGTGAGCACCGGCATACCAAGGCCATCTTAACTCCTCAACTCTAATGGGGAGCGCCTGACACGAGTTTAAGCCTGGTGCCTTCCTCTCATAGCCTCTTAAGCTGAGGGTGACTTTAAAATATGTCTGGGTGAACAGAACAACAAGAGCACATTGTTGAGACAGGAAAGTTTCACAAGTCTAAAAATAACCATGTGTTTAGAAGTCATAGAGGTCTGTTTGGGGACGTTTATGAATGTAACACACCTATACACATTGTGGGTGGGTGTAACAGAGAGTGTTTGGTGGAGCCTGGGGTCACAGCTGCTCAGCTCTATGTCTGAGCTATTTTAAATGCTAGCAAACATCAGCGCTTCTGCCCCAGCTATAGCTTGGCCCAACCAGCTTATCCTCACGCACGCGCATACACACACCCCACGAAACCATACTGGGGCCAAGAGTCATAATATTACCAATAGACTTTACCAACAGAATTACATTACACACAGTTCATTGTTCTTGAAAAGACATCTCTGCATTAGCTAACGGCGAGTGCCCTTTTCACTAAAGCCTTACTGGTGTAGCGGTACGACAGCAGAACCCCCTCCCAGATTGTCTTACCTTTGCAGCCTACAGCATCAGAGAGAGAGAGAGAGAGAGAGATCGGCGAGGGAGGAAGGCTCTGGAAATAGCTTTTTCAAAGAGCAGGAACCAGCGAGGTAGACGGGTAATGAAGGAGGACCTGTGGCTGCTCCTAACCACAGTTCTCCTTCTTAGGTTACAGCTGTCCACCACCGTCCATCACCTTCTACTCAGACTGATGGTCTAGGCTAACGGCAGCTTGTTGCTAGCGTTAGCCACTGTGCTCCAGCCAATTAGCAATGCAGTCAAAGAGCTCTCAATCTGACTGAGGCCAATTAAATAGATTTCTGATGTGACAGGTCATCAGCAGCCATGACGGCAACAACAGGACAACAACAACAACTGAAGGCCTGATCCCTCTCATCCGCTGATTGGCCTCACTTGTCATCTCGGTTTTCCATCATTAACTGAGTGGTTGGCAGAGGGCAGGTAAACAGTGGCAGGAGGTGCAACGCTCATGCCAGCTGCCATAGCGGCTGCTGTCAGCTTCCCTGCCTGCCTAACTGTGGGAAAATGCTAATAAGAAACCCAACAAGTTCCAACACACATTTGGCTTTGTTCCATGGGTGTCTAACCTGGTGTGGCAATGAACAACCCTGAGGTTGTGTATGGCTAACTGAAATAACAACGCATACACACGGGCACACACGCCTTTAGGTCTTTACGCAATCAGGCAGTTTCATGAACAGCCGTTATTACTCAAGACAACAGAAGACAGCATGCTCAGCGGTGTCAGACATCACTGGCAAGTTTTTCTGGAAGAGCATAAAAATACAGTAGGTGAACACAATAACAGGAATCACAACTTCTTCTGTCGGTTATTAAAGTAAAATAGAACCAGAAGCGAAACACCAGACATAGGACAGCGCCTGAGCTTTTACACTATAGAAAGTCAATGGAAAAACACACACACTTACGCATGCACTGTAATGCAGGTTGTTGGTGAGTGCTTGTGCAGACCAGGACGAAACACAAAACGAGGTGCGAGGAAGCACGAGTCTGAGCTCGGCGATAATAATACACAAAACGATGTCTACAAGGAGAACTGGCTCACAGTCGTTACAACAGAGGTGCAAAACAATGACCGACATTCAACACGTCCAACCACCCTACACGTACTGTATGCCTTCCCCACAGGTGTACGTGATGCGTGATTGCCGAAGTGAAGACAGGTGCTCGATGCGTTGGGAGAACAGGCGACTGCCGGCCGGTGGTTCAGTACACCGGCGAGGATGAACGAGAGGGGGGCCCGGGTCCAGACGTCACACACACACACACACACACACACGCGCGCACACACACACTGCAGAACTACAGTTCAAATGTTCAATTTAAAGTTACCTGTGGATTATTAGTGCATCAATGTTGGCTTACGGAACATGAACTTTTCATGAAAATGCTAAATGATTTTGCCCATTACTGTATTTCCATATGAGGTATAATCAGTATAGAACATACGATACATTACACACACTTACATACGCTGATGTGGTGGGGAGAACAGGAGAGAATTGTTCAGTAAGGAGGAGTTGTCATTATAATGTGCAGTGACTTAATAAGGGTACACAGGGGGGCCTGGACATTTGTCACAGTGAAAGCTGGCTGTTAGCAACTGACAGCCATAAAGCAATGTGGCCCCTGCTAGCATGAGCCTTTATTCCGGTTAGGCTGGTGAGGCATGGCATCAATTAGGTGTGTGTGTGTGTGTGTGTGTGTCTGTGTGTGTGTACATCTTGGCCGTGTTGCTGTCTCTCTGTATGTGCGCATGGCTTTGAGTGTGCCCTTGTGCTTGTGTGCGTGTGTGGGCATGTGTGTGTCTATGAAGGTGTTGGCTCGTTCCACATGTTCAAGGCTGTGCGACGTCTCATATGTAGCCCCCACCCCCCCGCCCACCGTCAGTCATGCTCTGTTTGGCACACCAAAGCAACCTCCTTCCTCGTGTCGTGTCCAGAGGATGGATGAAGACTGGTGAAAACGCACCTCCATGGCTCCCCTGGGTACCATCCCATCTCCCTCAACTCTCTCTCTCTCTCTCCCTCTCTCTCTCTCTCTCTCTCTCTCTCTCTCTCTGTATTTCTCTTCCTCAAGGCTGTTTTTTTATTATTATATCAGTTTGGACTACTGGGTTATGCGCTGCTCAATGAACACACACATTTCCCTGTAGCGATTTATCTGTTAGGCAAAGCCCATTCTCTCCCCAAGGATTTTGTCTCTGCACAGCCAGACATCGCCGTGGTGATCGATAGGCACGGTGTTGTTGGGAGTGACACTGATTTATTTTCGTCAAACTCTCGATCATACATTTCCGTCCCAGGTTTACAAAACACACGTTGCATTGCGAGATCATTTGAGAAGACATGCTACCAGCGGAGACATCGCCCAGCTGTGTAGAAGTATGTTTTATTGAGAAACAGTGGAGGTCCCAATAGAATGGATGAAAACAAGGGATTATGTGTTTTATACCGGGGAAGGGAATCTACTTTGTGTGTGTGTGACCATGGATGAGCGTGCTGGTGTGCAGCGTCAATTGACCTGCCATGATTATGGATCCAGGGAGGCCTGCTGCGGCCCGACCCTGCAGGGCCTGAGAGCAGGGAAATCAATGCGGCAGGGCTCACAGGCCATCGGTCAGAGAAGCTCACCCAATGCACACTCTCACACCCTTCCTCCCGCCACAGAGGACTTGGGTTACACTGATACCTGTTAGCAGGGCTTCCTCTTGTGCCAGTTTTCATCACAGGTACAACTGAATGCGCTTGAATATGAAAATACATGTTTTATTTTAGATGTACTTCCTGTGCAATATGTACTATTGGGGGGGGGGGGGCAGGATAGCCTAGTGGTCTGGGTGCTGGACTCCCAGCCGGAAGGTCGTGGGTTCGAGCCCTTGAGTCAGCCTACCTGTAAGCATCCTTAAGCAAGATGCCTAACCTCTACCTGCTCCATGTAATAGAACTCCATGTAATTGTAAGTCACTTTGGATAAAAGCATCTGCTAAATGCTGTAAATGTACTAATAGGGGAACAATTTTATCTGATTTGTCAATAATGATTTGTTGATTTGTTTTTTACGCAATAATGCGTAAACAACATTTTACAAGCTAACCATCAAATGTGTTAACAAGAATGTATACATGATATCGGGGTCATTCTGTGCTGATAATTAACGCTCCGTAAAATGACCATTAATAATAGACTGAACACACACGCCTGTATTCATTGCTTGTGATGCTTGCAAGCGATATGTTAAATCGAACAAACATCTGCATTTATTACCGCTGTAAGAACATTGGGGTGATGAGGATAACCTGTCCCCAAAAGAAACTTATCTCCCCCCCCCACTACAAGTCCCCAACCCCATATAAGATGTACAAACAAGCTGTAATGTCAATAACTGATACAGCTGTTTTCCAATGTTGTCTTTTTATTCCTCTGCGGAAGGCTTTGGTCTGACGTGGGAACATGGTCAAGTCTGAGATTACACTATTTATGATGCAAATTAATGACAGAAGTTGGGGGGTTTTGTCAATCACTAAACAAAGACACGGTTTTCACAAGGAATTGCTTGTGAAATTACTTGTCACGGATTAGACTATAAATGATTTTATTTTAACACAGGGTTTTTCAATGAAACCGTAACATTTCTGCACTGATATCATGAGCTATGGCCTTTTAATGTCCCTATACACAAATGAATTAGCAAGCTATGCATTCCAGACCTCCTATAAAACATGCATATGAGCATGTCTGAGGCAACAAGCATAAAATATCTAATGTAATTCCACATCCCAAGCACACATAAAGCACTGTGTTGGGTTTACTGGTATAAGCGACGCTCTCGTCAAGAGAGTCTTGTAAATCAATGATGAGGCACACAGCAATTTTTCCACACTGGGCTGCAGGAAATGTAGGCACCACATTACGACTTCATTTGAAACCCAAGCAAAGACAGACTGTTTTTCAGCCGACAGATTTACAAGCTACATTTGTTTTACCATCCAGTTTACAGCACCATATGACGGGGAGTGCCGAGAAGCATCCATCTCAATGGCGATTCCCCATTTAGCGGGTGTGTTTTGACCAAAATAGCCATCCTAATAACCGACCAGGCTGGTTGCCTTTCAAAAGTGTCAGACGAATCGTGAGAGATGGCTGTTTACATTTCTGCATGAAGAATTCTCACTTGTACACAACGCACCATTAGTTACTGCTTATCCACTGTGTCAGGAACCCATCCCTGTGCAATATTGCTCCTTAAAAGTGAAATAAAGAGGAGGAGTAAAGAGGAGGAGTAGAGTAATAAAGTGTGCTTGTGCATGGGGAGGATTGAGGAATGCTAAAACAATGTGTAATGAGAGTAACAGTGGGAAAATAATCACAGGCTCTTCATAGGCGGCTGGGAACCACACATGGACGTGGCCTCCCACGGTGTCCCAGGGCCCACACTGAACCATATGACTTTAGTCCGATGAGAACAGGGGTTCCCCGGCACTTGACAATTATGTTTAAAGGGCCCTGAGGGGAGGGTGTTTCAGACAGACAGTGGAGAGAGGGGGAGAGGCTAATTAGTAACTATTGCCACCTGCTCACATTTCCCTTGCCTTCTTTCAAGCTGCAGCTGATCTGGTAGTCCGGTTCTTGTGATCGCTACGTCATAGATTTGGTCTCTTTAGCTTGTTTATGTAATTTATGGGAAACCCAGTGGTTTCCCCTCTTGTTATGACATGCCTTTGTGGAAAAGACTAGAACTGTGGAGGTGAATTTGGAGAGGAGGCAGTTGTAGCATGTGAGATCTTCATTCCATTTCCTCTCACCCGCTCTAAGCTCTGTTCTACAAGCACGTAGAGGTTCAGACAGCCATGGGGTAGTTGGAGAGGACCGCGCTGGCCTAGTAGTGAGCAGGCAGAGGGTGTCAAGAGAGGATGTTAGAAAGGATATAACAGTGGAGGCTGTATTGTCGGTGGATAGGAGAGAGAATTGTTCAGTTGAGGGTAGTAGGGAGAGTAAGGCAGAGGAGAAAGAAGGGGGAGAGAGGGATTTTAGGTTGCGATGGGAGGCGATGCAGGTGGGAGCAGTGAGGACAGGGAGGGGATTTAAAGGAGGAGAGAAGGAGATGAAGTGATGGTCGGATACTGGGAGGCTGTTGACCGAGAGTTTGGAGGCAGAGCAGGGTCTGTTGAAGACAAGATCCAAAAGGTTTCCTGCTCTGTGTGTTGGGGGAGAGGGAGAGAGTGTGAGGTCAAATGAGGAAAAGCAATTAAGAAAGTCCGATGAGTGTAACTTCTCTGGAGGGATGCTGAAGTCACCCGGTGTCCCTTCCTCAGGAAAGGAGCTCAAGAGGACATCCAGCTCATCTAGGAAGTCCCCGAGCTGGCCTGGGGGGCGGTAGATGACAGCAGTAGAAACTTTTACAGGATGAGGGACAGAGACAGCGTGGATCTCAAAAGAGGATATGGCCAGGTGAGGGGGAGAACACAATACAGTAGGTTCCACTCAGGCGAGATGAGTAGTCCCATCCCACCCCCCTGACTCTTATAGTGAATAAAATATGTCCTACCTTTTCCTTTTGAAAAATATGAAACAAACACAGAACACCATTCACTATAACTTAGTCACTTTTATCTAAAGTAACTTACAGTAACTACTGTGTTTTTTAAACATAAACATCAACAGTGTATTTGGGCAGAGTGTACCAGTTTATACAGTAACAGCCAGCCATCCGGTAACATCGAGAATAATAATTATTTTTTGGCTTTCTTTTTTTATACTGGAAGTTAGGAACATGGCTGACACAGTAATTACCCAGCAGACACCGCGATACCAATGTCCACATTGATAGTTAAAGGCAAAACGTAGTAAAACCACAAGGGCATTTGACCCCAACAACAATGGCTGCCTTGCTAGCACAACTCCATGAACCCAGGACTAGGAACTGGGCGAGTTGGCTGTTGGCTCCTGTAATTCTAACCCTCTGTTTTGCCCTGCACTTTTTTAGACCCTATCTTTTTATTCTATTTTTAGGGAGGCCATTCTCTCCACTTTAAATGAATCTCCTTATAATATTTCTCTCTCTTTTCCTGCTTTCCTTATGTTATCCATTGTCACATATTCCCTCTATTCTTATTTTGTATATACTTTTTTTTTACTTTACTCATTGTTCCTTTTTTGTTTCCATCTGTCACTTTCCGCTTGCCATCAAAACGAATCCTCTTTCTTTCATCCTTTGCCTTTGGCCACGGGGAAAGGCTCTGTGCGTGGAGATATGCAGATTTGTTGTCGCGCTGGTGTGACAGCGTTAGCACAGACACTGGGTGAATGTGATCAAAGATTGACAAAGCAGCGTATAGCAGCAAACGGACAGATGCAGAGGAGGAGGAACGTGGGGGAAACAACAATGAATCCGAGTTCTCTGTGCACATTCATTTTTCATGGCCAAGAATAAAGTGGCCTGGCTCAACCAGAAGTAGTCTTCACAAGGGGTTGGCTGAGAGGAGAAAGTAGAAAGTAGTAGGAGGACAAGGGGTGAGGGGAAATAAATAAAAGATACCATGAAAGGGACAGCAGAATGAATGAGTGAATGTGCTGAACTCTGAATAATCGCTGACAAAATAACTCACTTGTACATGCAAGCTGAATGTACAAGCTCCTGAGTGGGCACGACCGTTTAGGCCGACATCTACTTAAGATGTGGCTTTACTCAGAAACCCACTGAGGCTCGGAGGTATGTCTTGTAAGCCTGCTGCCAGGACACTGCATGGTTTCTTCAGTGTGGGCGTTAAGACCCATTTCCCTTTTTTATATTGTTATTTACACAGATTTGAAAAATCAACATTACTTCATTTTGTCTCCTCTGGGCTTCCTTTCTCCTGACCTTCAAAACAAAGAACTTTAAGATTGCTGTTGTGTCTTTAGCATCTGTGCCCAAGTCTTGCCTGGCCATGAGTTTACTTTATCGCTGCAGCGAGAATGTTCTGAGCCTACAAGGTGTGGTCTCTGTAAAGAAGCAGCGTCATTTTCACCCTAAACCTCATCACGCCCTGAAAATGAGTGCTGCATAATAACGGCATGTTTACACTGCATCACGCACCAGTCCTGCCCCACCTCCTCACTGCCCCCCTTCGCTACCGTTCTGCCTCTCCTCAACGCCTCCCCCCCACCCCTTTCCTCCCCAAGTGTCCTGGTCCTCATTAGAGAGCCTTTCATGGTCAGAGCCAGTAAAACTTCAATAGGAAGCAGTCTGAAGAAAGCGCAGCGGTGCTGAGGCTTTACTGAGGCTTTACTGAGCGTTAATTACACCATCTCCATGCCAGACAGTGGAGGCCAATCAGCCTCCCCCCAAAGGCACCGTCGACCTATGGCCACATGTGGGACACTCACCCTCAGACATATAAACGCACACATGCCCAGACACACACACACACACACACACACACACACACACACACACACACGGACTCAAACGTGCATGTGGACACATGTACACATACATAACAGGACATAAAGTCACAGACGCCGAAACAGTTTTATTGGCTCGTACACACAAAACAGCCTAAACGGTCAAACAGGCACACGCACACACTGAGGCCACTTAGCCTTGTTAACTATCTTCTGGCCACATGTGTGTATATAACTCTGTCCAGGCGATTCTTCACAGTAAAGTAAAACAAAATAAAAAAATACTGTGGAGAAAGACACTTTGGTAACTGTGTTCTTCAATTCTCACCCATAACAGAATGTCAATACTAGCTACAGGCACAAGTTTTGCCTACGTAATAATCTGTGGGCAGCTAGTAACAGACTGGAAATTGCAGAAAGGAGGTGTAATTAATGTTGACTCATGGACAGTTTCAGAGTCAAAATACTGGCCAGTGAGAGCAGCCATTTGTCAGTTTGGGATACGTGAGTGGCGCGTCCTCTATGTTTGGACTCACTCAGTCACGAGGACCGGCCTAATTATAGAGTAACATTGCCTAATGTATTCATGAACGTCTGCCTGCCTTCTGAAATAGAATGATGAGGGAGCGACGACTGTTCGTGCCATGCATAACTCCTTCTTTCTTCTGATGTCTTTTCTCACTCTGTCTATCCGTCTGCCTGTCTGTCTGACGGCCAGCCATCGCAGGCCACGGTAGCACGGTTCCATTTGTCTCTGCCGTGATGTGTGGTGGCCTCGCCGTCCCCAGGCGGTTCTTTAAATGCCAGCTGTAACCCATAGGAGCGTTACCGTCAACTGCTGTTAGATTCCATTTCACACACTGAGATGATGAAATAAACAAATATATATATATATATATATATATACCTACTTGTGAAACACTGTGCATTGTGTTTTATCAAAATAGCAGTCTATGTAAAGCAATTTACACTGTTGCATAAAAACCTTGCACCAGTAATTCTGGTAATATTTAAGATAACACTCTATTGATCCCAGAGGGGAAATTATGCTCTGGAAATAACGTAAATGCATCAATGGGCTTGGAAAGTGCCCTAACAAACCAATTGAGAACAAATATGATAGTCATTCATTGGAAAATGTGTTTTAGCTTAAAAGAGCTCCTGTTTTGCAGGGATGAGTTTTATTGTTCAGCATAAGTTACTGGAAAGTGAAGAGTGGAGAGCAGACAGCCTTCATAAAGCACTTAGACACTAAAGTGAGGATAGAATAAAAGCATTAGAACAGAAACAGGCATACCGGGATACTTAACACTTACCTAACCATACAAAGAGGCATTCTGCCCGGAGACAGCAGGGGAGACAGAGTGTGGACCTAAAGTAATGTGTCTGTGTGTATGTGGGGTGTGTGTGTGTTTGCCTAAGCATGACTAAATGACAAATGGAGGAGGAGATGACAAATGTGAAAAGTATGGTTCAATTCTCAAATGCCTTGATTTCCATACCCTCAAGTATAGTACTGTATAGTGTACAAGGGCACATACTTACATTCAACACTTGTGGTATGAATCAAAACACTGTACACCCAGAGATAATGTAGCCATTCAGCAGGGGACAGGTAAGCTTTAAAAGGCAGGCGGGCAGGTTAGAACTTGCTGGCTATTAAATTGCACCTCGTGGAGTGATGGCATAGCTACGCACACGTAGGCCTACACTTGCTGTTGATTGGAGAGGTTCTTAACTTTTGGTGGTCCCACCTGTGACATCTGGCGAGTAGTCCCATTATTTTACTCATAACCACGTTACGGTAGCTAGGCTACACAAACACCGAAAAACACAATAAAACTACCAAATGTAAAAAAATATATAATATGTATTTGTTTATGTATTTATTTATTTAGTCTAAAGTTATATTCCCCGAGGTGAGATAAGCGGGTGGGGAAGCATCGATTTTCCTGCAGTATCCCTCTCCCTCTATTCCCCCTCTCTCTCTGTTTCTCCCCGCCTCCTTCCAATTCGACCAAGTGGCAGGGCAGGCACAACGTCTTCCGTAAACCTGAACGAGCTGCGGTAACACTCTGCACGCACCCTGACACAAATCCCACTGGCTGTCATTACCGGTAGGCATCCGACACAACTATATAGGCTGTCCTGGCACTTCTGCTATTTTCTGCATGAGTTTTGATTATTTCACTTTACATGTTAAAACCACCACTTTCCTCCATTCCGTAGGCTAGCCCCAGGTAAACCACTGTATTAAATCTCAGTGACAGTGGATGGGATTGACATTGACGGAGGCTCCGGTTATTTGGAACACGAGTCAAGGTGGTTGCTGTAGTTGAAAGAAACGGGAAGTCTGCTGAGAGAAGAGTCGCCTTGGTTCCGTGCAGCAGTGCGCAGCTCTAGACTCGCCCCACAGCAAGAACAGGAGCAAGGAGACCGGGTGGGATCATTCAGCGGTCTGTAGCCTTTTTTGGCGCACGGCTTCTAGCGGTTAACGGGACTTGTGTTTGCCGTCGTTCAGGACTGAGCACAATCACTTAGCTTTCGCGTTCGGATTTGCACTTGGCGGAGCTTAGGCTACAGCTCCTCTGCGTCGGTTAAGGATGGATTCCCTCATCACAGCGGCTCTCATGTTGTGCTCACTAACGGCACCGGTTCTCGGGGACAAAGGTGCCAGCAAAGCGCGGAGTTGTTTGGATATCAGACACTTTTACAGCGGGAAAGGATTTCCTCTGGACGGCGTCCCTCAGTCTGAAATATCAGGTAAAATCAAGTTTGACCAACCTTTGTCCGCCCTTTACCTTTATGCTGTGCACACTATTTCATTAGAGCCGATTGTTGCACCTGCAGGGGCTCTGGCGCCCTACTATAATTGATTCAATTGTACTGTAGCCTACTGTATAGGTGCAAAAAATATGATGCTCTACATAACTAACTTAAACAACTTCTCAGTTGGTTGATCTTTCACTTCATTGCTATCTAGACTGATACACACACACACACTAACCTTTTATTCCTGTAAGTCACCAAGCTAAATAAGTCCTTCCTGGTTTTGTGGGCTATTTACAAGTCGTCTACTTCTACTTACTCATTGGGAATGGACAGGCAGTCACTTGACCACATGTCATAGCCACGCAAATAAGATGTTGTGCACTGTGTCATGGTGATGTCAGAGGACTCTTTTCATAGACGGTCACAAGTCACCCTTCAGTTCAGATGATTACATGTGTGCCTTTCCTCAAATTCCTCTCCACACAACACACACACACAAACACACACAGTCTTTTGCAGCTGACTCCAGTTTCTACTTCTACAAGTGGGTTGTACAGTTCCAAATGTGCAACAAATAGTTGCACAACTGCTTTCAGGTTCAAGGTTAGAAGAGAAAGAAATGAAGGTAAACGGCAGTTGATATTGATAGTATTGCAGTAAATACATGACTTTAAATCGGCGACAAGCTACAAATAAGTCCAAAAGCTGCCCATTAACAATAAATGAACATAAACATCTAAGATCACAAAATGTTTGTCTAAAATCTTTCATCTACCAGTTCCAAGTCAGAGGAAAATACCCTTAACCCTGGAAAATCCCCCAGGGTACTTTCACCTTTTATCTATGATTCTCAAATCCATTCTTTATGGACTGTGTCTCTGGTGTGACTGCACCGAATGCTGTAGATCCACCATGCCACGATAACCTACACAGATTGCCACATGGCACCACAGATTACCACTGTGGTGCCATGAAGAATGGTGAAAGAGCCTTGTGAAATATAGAAAACTGCAAGAATTGTTACTTGACCAGGTGATTTTTTTTGTGCGAAGAGTTGAAGAGTTTTTTTCACCCCTTGTTACATCATCTCGATTACAGTAGGCTGCGTGAAGCAATAAGAGTCTTGTTAACCAGAAAATATTTTCCTTTTACATCAGTACATTCACACTGTGCCATAATAACTACGCATTAGGGAAAGTGATGTCCTGATACAAAGACATAGATCCTTCCTAGCAATTACCCTGATAGGAAATAGCTGGGATTATAGGATGCGAGGGTGGGGCAGTAATGTGATGAAGCTGTTACCTACTGCCACTGTGCTATACATCATACACTAGAGAACGCCTATGTTGTAATGGGACACTCTTAATCACATTGATTGACCAGACTGTATAAATCAAACAGTAGAATTAACGTCGACGCTCTGTTCCTTTGTCGATCCGCATTTCGTCCAAATATCTCTAATCTATATAGTGTTGAGGAGCAAATCTGTCTTGTCATGACAGCACCCATTCCTCTTGTTTCAGTCAATATAGAGAGAGCATCTAGCCTCAGGTCAACAATGCTACTGTACGGAGGAATGGGTACAAAGGCGAAACAGACAGACAGGGAGGGAGGGGAAGACAGATGGATCGCCAGACGACAGGAGAAAGACAGACATTGAAGAACAGAGAGAGAGAGAGAGAGAGAGAGAGAGAGAGAGAGAGAGAGAGAGAGAGAGAGAGAGAGAGAGAGAGAGAG
>JAODLI010058382.1:0-15527 GCA_027575585.1 Percopsis omiscomaycus | reverse complement strand
TGGTTAACCGGTTCAACTGTTGACAAATGTACTAATTGTAAGTCGCTTTGGATAAAAGCGTCTGCTAAATGCTGTAATGTAAATTTAATCTAATGTTAGTTCTAGTGGATGACTGGAGCTAGGTTTTTGGGGAGGCGATATTTTAAAGGGCTACAAATAGCCTACTGTCATTCACAGGTGAGACCCACTACCTGCTACCCAGTAAAGTGTATGTGGTGGGCCGAAAGAATTGTGACATCCTTCTGCCAAATGACCAGTCCATTAGCCGGGCTCACGCCCACCTCACTGCTACTGCCCAGGTGAGAAAAGGAGGTGTAACTATCACGAAGCATCAAATACATACAGCCAGCCAAAACGGTGTCTGTTTTTTAACAGCCTGATAGTGGATTTCAGACTCTAGTAATCTGACATTTTTATGTTACAGCACCATCTTCTGTGCAAGTCTGATTTAGGAATTTTCCAAACCTACAGTATCCTTGTAAGATGAGATAACATATAAAATAACAGCACTTTGATAGTAATGAAATAATTTTTCATTATAAAAATACAAACATTGCCTTTCATACTTTTTAACACCTTTGTTGTTACTTCTCGAGACGTACAATTGAACCGGTGGCCCGAATAAATAATTCACAATCTAAAAACAATGTTTTACCGTTTCTTTCAGACCTTGATTCTGAAGGATAGCTCCAAGTATGGTACATTTGTCAACAATCTGCGCCTGACAGAGAACGATGCCCATAACCTGACATCAGCAGACAGTGTCACATTTGGTGTTTTTCATAGCAAGTTCCGGTATGTAGATATTGATCCTATTTGGTGTGTGTGTGTGTGTGTGCAATGTGGACTGGAGTGGGAATTCTCACTGTTCTATATTTCTTTTCTTTTTCTTTTCAAGAAACAAGTGTGTCTTCTTGTGGTTGCATATGGCTGTACAATTACAGTTTTCTGGGTTTGGTGTAATTACTCATCTTGAAACCCACTAGAACATTTTTTTTTGGTTACCACTGACTACAGAATACATTATTTCCCCAATAAATCTAATTGGTGGATATTCTATAATAAACATTTAGAAGATTATGAAATAACGTTTTTGTCACTGACACTATCTGAAAGTGTTTATGTTATGCATGTTCCTCTGTCCTCCCAGTGTGGAGCAGCAGACGATAGTGGTCTGTTCGTCATGTGTGGACAATGATGGAAAGGCCTCACTCTCGCAGGCTCTGCTCCCTCTGGGTGGCAAGCTGGTTAACAGCTGGACTCAGGACTGTACTCATCTGATCATGCCCTCTGTTAAAGTCACCATCAAGGTCAGGTGGTCCCAGGAATGTGTGTGTGTGTGTTGTGGGAGTAGCTGCTGTTTGAACCGGTGCTAATGTGTTTTCCACCTTCCTTTTATTTTGAATTTTTTTTTATACAGACTATAAGTGCTCTGCTGTGCTGTCGGCCCATTGTCAAGCCAGAGTATTTCATGGAGCTCACCACAGCTTTGCAGCGGAAAACACCCCCTCCTAATCCTGATAGGTACGAGACAGGCCAGTCTCTTCTCAGAGTGAAACTGAATGCAACACGTCAGGTTACAGAACATTGAGTTATATGCTGTTTGATACCTGCAGGTTCATCCCAGACATTGATGAGCCAAGCTTGAATATAGAGAAAGTGGAACTTGTGGCAAAGCCAGAGCGTAGACGGGTCTTTGCTGAGAAAACCTTTATTTTCCTCAATTCCAAACAGGTTTGATCTCCTTCACTCACTGTACAGGAGTGTGGTCCTCCTAATATAGACATCAGCACAGTATCAATGCTGCCAACAGTACATTTCTGTCTCTGATATCTGGCTGGTTCTTGTTCAGTTGAGCATCCTTAAAGTATCTATTTATGATCTTTTCTGCCACAAACCAAAACAACATGCTTAGTTGGCCACACACACACATGCGCGCACACACACGCACATGCACTAAGATGCATGCGCGGCCAGACTGGCTATTAAAACAAACACATAGAGGGAGTGTGACGTCATTCTCTGCCCAGGATGCCATTACGCCGCTATATCTTTACATAGAAAATTGTTTTTTGCTGCTATATTAATGTTTAAAATGTTGTATATAGAACCTTTAAGATCCAAAGGTGATATGGTATCTCAGAAGATTGGTGTCCACTATGACACAAGATAGTATTAAACAATGATTGAAGAGGGTGGAGAGCATTTTAGATTCAGCTATGAGACAGCAAAATGAAGGGACATCTAGCTGTCACCTGTCTCTCTGAGCTGCCATACACATACGCTTCACACTTGGGTAAATGCACTTCGTCTATTCTGTTGACAGTTTAAGCGCCTGAGTGCTGCGGTGACTTTTGGAGGGGGGGGGAGCCTTTTGCTGGTGGAACCATCAATGCCACTCCAGTTGCTCGAGTCTCCGCAGAGCTGTGTTGTTGACATAGCATTCGGAAACTCCCAAGCTCTGCTGCCTGCCTCCACAAAAGAGTGGGCAAATTCAGTGAAGAGGATTCTGCTAATGTATGCAACTTTCATACAAAGGAAGTGCTCATTTTACAGACACTGATGAGGCACTAATTAGGGTCATCTTCCTTTACTCTGATACAGAAAAGGACTTCGATTAATCCCAGAAGCTGAGATAGGATTGGCAGCCATCAATGCCTCTTGTGACAAGTACTGCAATCCATCCAATCTATTCATGGATTCAGGTGGGTGATACTGATAAATGCAAACCTCTGTGTCTATTCTAGCACATTGCCCTCCTGTGATTATGTATGGTCTTTTTTATTTAAATTTGTTCTCATTTTTGGGGGTGGTTCAGAGTCATCACAAAAAGTACAGCCTAGCATTATAGGTGCTACGCTTTCCCAGAATGCAGCTGTGGAGGAGACGGTATTAGCTGCTGCATCTCAAAACATAACAGCATATGCCGTCAACACAGAGCCATTTCAAGGGTATAAACACACTCTCACACGCACATCCATTATTGCAAACTTCAGTTTGTTTAAATCACTTAGTTCAACTGTGTTTCATCTGTTTTTCTTCAGGACCGAGCAGAGTAAGGTGGCTGGGGTGACAACAGTAGGAGAAACTCCTGAGAGGAGTCACAACAGATCCGGTGCTCAGCTTTGCCAGTCCAAACCCATATTACAGGAAACAGCAGAACTTTGCGCTGCAGTAAGCCCATCGTTCATTGTGGAGAACACAGACTCACAGAGGAAGAAACCGGGGACAAAACCCCAAGGTAGAGGCTCGTGTGACCGTATGTATAGGTGCCATTGCAGATAAATGACTGATAACTAATTGCACTTTATGTCTTTGTAGTATCGCATGGAAGAAAAGATGACCATCAACCATCCTTTCCTAAAGCCAATGGTGGCACAAGGCTCCTGCCACAAAAGCATTCCACTCAGAAACAAAAGCCCACAGCCCAAGGTTCCCCTCAGAAGCAGTCTACTCTTATCAATTTCTTTCAGTCAGTCAGTAAAAAAAGGTATGTACTATCTATACTGTGTTTTGTCAATGGGCTTTAAAAGGTGTTTATAATCACTAGCATTAACCTTTTTTACTTATTTTATGAGATATATTTTTATTACTGTATGTCAACATACTGTATGTCAACATACATTTCTTAATTAAAAAATAAGCAGGGAAAACTGGCAAAATAATGAACTTGCTTTACATAGAGAATCTTAACAATGCCACAGATTAGTGCACTAGAGATATTGGCAACACTCACTCTCCACTCATTCTGTGTTCCAGGCTTCGGGAGGATGAGTCTTCTGTTGTTCAGTTACAGCCCAAGAGGACCGTGCCACCATCCTCGCCGACCGCACCTGTCCCGAGTTCCACGCCCACTTCCATAGAGAGCGGCCCAACTTCACATTCAGACACACTCCCCACAGCCAGGACCCACAGTCAGTCGAGTTCAAGAGTTGATAAGTTCGCAGGACCGTCTGAGGCTCTGTCAGACAGGCTGTCTCTTCCTGCCCAGCAGGGTGCGGAAGACAGGAAGAGGAAGGAGATAGAGGCAGAGGCAGAGGCCGACATATCGGTCGAGGAGCTGGAGTCCATCATGTCTGAAGACATGGATTCTTTTGACGAGACGACGTCCAGCAGTCAGTTGAGTTCATGGGCTCCGTCAGACAGGGCCTCTCACCCTGCCAAGCAGGGGGCACAGAGCAGGAAGAGGAAGGAGATGGAGGCAGAGGCAGCGATACCGATGGAGGAGTTGGAGTCCATTATGTCTCAAGACATGGATTTTTTGGATGAGCCATCATCTCCCGGTAAGGCACAACAAGAGACCACCTGCTCTACTAATGGAAAACAGCACTTAAACACTTTGGCCAGTAAAAGGATGCGGATTGATCCAGAAAAGAATGATAAAGCCAATCAAAAGCTGAGTGCAGGCCTTGAGAATGCCTCAACAGCCAATAGAAACCAGAGGCTACAGATGGCGGAAACTACATCTACCAACAATAGAGAGCAGCTGCCACCTGTGGGAGACCGGGCGACCAACCAGTGGTCCTCCAAGCATTCAGGACAGGGATTGACAACCAATATGAATCAGCGCTCAGGGGTTAAGGATGAAGAGGTGTCTTTTGTTGTGGTGAGGACAGATGCTATATATATTTTTGTTTGGTCTTAGAAATCCTGAAAATTTGAAAAAAAACAACTATTTTCTTGTCACAGGTTTATACGTAAATACATTCTTTGTCTTGTTCCAGGAGTCAGGACCAGTAGATAGAGATCTAGGTCAACCAAGAGAAATGCTGGAGGCTCCTCTAAAACCCACTACAGTCAAACAGGAGGTCTCAGTAAGTGCTGTGAATACAACATCTTTCACCACCCTGTGTTTTATCCTTGTTTGACCCTTGTGTTTGTACGTGCGTTGTATTTCAGAAGAAGGAATCCGAGGAAGACCTTCCTAAGAGGCTGGTGTTGGTGGAGTTCAAGTCCCTCACAGTTACACGGCCTCCAAAAGCCAAACCTAAGCAGATTCAGGATAACAGCTATACCAAGAACTTCAAATGCTTCCGCAAGGTCAGTTGCAGACAAGCCAAATGTGTCTGTATTTGACATAATTTCTCTCAGTTTTTATGCATTATCTAATTTTTTTTTGTAAAGAACTTAGTTTATTGTGGAGAATAAAATATTTAACTCCCTGAAATATATTGGCAAGATTACTGCATAGATATTTCCTCCCACTAATAATACATTCAAAAATCCTAATTCTTTCTGGCCTGTGTATGCCCCAGGTCCCAGTGCCAGGTGTGGAAGGTTTGCCCCAGGTCATTGGAGGGTCGGATCTTCTGGCCCACAACAGGGGCAAGAATTCAGAGCTGGATGAATGGCTGAAAGATGCAGCTGAGGTATTTCAGCAACCCTTTCTCTCTGCATGCAACCTTTCTCCTCTCTGTGTTGGTCTCTCTCTGTCTGTGTTTAATTAATCCTAGCCTCACATTTAAAGCCCGGCTTTGTTTGTTTCAGGAGGAGCATCGAAACAAGCGTGAGGAGAGTCTAGGAGATGACCTCTTCAGGTGAGGAACTTCTTATTTCAGTTACTGTCACTAGCTCGTTGTTTGAGATGTCTTGTACTTAATGGGCAAGGATAGAAAATAAATGTTGCCTTAACACCACCAGCCATTATAATAAAGTGCGGTAAATAACAATTTAGATATAGGGAATTGACAGTTTAACCAATCAGAACTTAGTGGCACCTGCGTCACAGCAGTGAGTGGTTGCCAGGGTAACGGAGGTGATGTAAGCTGGCTGCTTTGTTTTCTGTCTAAGCAGAAGTGTGTGTGT
This sequence comes from Percopsis omiscomaycus, assembly GCA_027575585.1. NCBI lineage: Eukaryota > Metazoa > Chordata > Actinopteri > Percopsiformes > Percopsidae > Percopsis > Percopsis omiscomaycus. Next base: position 9,722 of record JAODLI010058382.1, on the reverse strand, counting down.
GTGTGTGTGTGTGTGAAGGCTGTTTAAACACTAAGTCATCATGTCCAGTCAGTCATGCGTATCCAGGCAACAGACTATTCTACTAAGAAAACATTCATTTGTTTTGGGTAAGCCAAAACCAGGCTTCCAGATGAGGTTTATTGGAAGGATGTTTGATTTCTGTTGTTCAAACACTGTCCACGATTTATAAAATCTAATTTGGCCTAATTTTTAATGTCTGTTCAAAATGCCACTAAGGACATTGAGGAATGATACATCAGGAATGTTAAAAGGCCAACGATGTGTGTCTGTGTGTGTGTGTTTAGGTACAACCCCTCCAAACAAACCAGAAGAAGATGAAAAGTAATTATCGTCACAGCAAGGATGTCGAACTATCCCAATGCCCCACCGAATGGATTATTAAACTCCCATTATGTCAGTTAATGTATATTATTCCGTTTGGAATAGATGATTACAAAAAATGATTACTTTGCCAGTGACAAATGTTTGTATGTTTATAGTTGCTTGCACAAATGTGGCACACTTATTGCATACTTTGTCTTTTGACAGCAAGATACTGTATGCTTAAAAAAAAAACTTGGATTTTTAAATACTTTATTTCTTAATAATAAAAAAATACATGATACAAAACATTAAAAATCCATTTCAGAGTGGAGTCATACTTCGCACAAAGCAGCTATTATTCTGTTAACAAGGGACCAATGAGCTCCCTGGTTTTAACTTACTAGAGACTGGTAAAGCTGGGAAGGAGAGAGGGAAAGATATCATTATTCCTTTCTTCTTCTTTTTAAATATAAGGCACTTGCACAGATCTTAACCTAACTAGATAGATACAGTAATTATCAAGTCTTTTCGTGCAGCTGCTTGAGATCCGCAGCAAGTGCCAAGGAGTATAGAACTATGAATTTTACAATAGTATTTTTCTTGGAGACATACTTAGTAGGGAGCTGACTCTTTAAACAGAGCACCGGGTTCAAGCTAGCATCCTCCCTGCAGAGGGCCCGCAGAGCAAGACACTAAATCCCAGCTTTTTCCTGGAGTGATTTTGTATAGCTGACTGGGTACACTGAGCTCCCAGTAAAAGCAAGCAGAGAGAAGCTCCTCCTCATATGTGTACACACTATTTGCAAAACAAACTATAAAAACTTCAATCACTTACAGCCTTTAGTTATTTGTCAACTGGCATTACATAACTGCAAGGCTAGTGTGAGGTTTCTTTGCTGAATCGTGCCACAATATGTATGCATATACACAGGCAATCTAGGTAAGTGCATGGCACAAGTTACGCTTGTTAGCATTATCAGATTCAGCCAAATATGTAAAGCCAACAAAATGATAAGCTAACAAATATACAAAGTTGTAGATCACTGACCGTATTAAAATAGAATATTTGGATTGAGTTCTTAAGTTACAGATAAGTAGGGATCTTGTAAGTATCTTTTTCAAAGATGATTTTTTTCTACTTGGAAGTGTATCTAAAGAAGACTTTAAATGACTTTGATTTTGTGTATAATAATACAACGTGCGATGTTTATGGCATTCAGAATAACTTTATAATGTAGCATATTAATAAATATTTGTTTTTTTGTTTCTTGTTTTTGTAGTTGTAGCCAGCCTGTAGTCAGGACAGCTAGATCCAAAGTAGCCTGTGATGAGTAAACCATGTGTCTGGTAAGCACCGAACCAAAGGACATTGTCAGGATTCTATTTTTTGTCTTACTCTTATTTTATATTCTAGCTAGGAAGGAAGAACCATATGCTATGAGAAGTGCAGATCTGGGTTTTGCCTCAGAATCATGAGGAACAATTAGATTTATTTTAAGTATTTATCCATGAACTTACTAGGTCCTGACAGTTTAGTTGAGGAGGCCCAAACAGCCGCAAAATGCCACTATTGATATTTATGATCAATTGTGAAAACCTTCGGTCAGTCAAGCTATCCTGTTGCAATAATCCAGTGTTGAGATAATTATGCTTTGTTAGTATCCACAGGTCAGTAAATGATGCTGTAGATGAGAGGGTTTTGTTGTATTGAAAGACACAGTAAAAACAATAAATGAAGAAAATTATGTCCATGTAGTTTAGAAAGTAGTCTGTGACTACAAAACATTGGCACATTGTAGCTTGGACTTTTGTGGATGCCCATTCACATTATTTTACAGGTTTTAAAGCCTTAGTTTAGTAGAGAAATCGCTGCATACTTTACATTATGACAACATTTTAAAAAAAAACTTCTGTTTTGCTCTCCACCTTTTACCACTATTGGTAACACGCCTAAAAATGTGCTACAGCAAACAATACTGTGGTTGATATGATCTCCTTCTGTCTTCATCTCTTTAGATGAAGTTGTTCCCTCCATTTTTGATATGTTTTCCGTTCTTCTTGAGTCTCTTCAGTAGACAGGCAGCAATGCCTAAAGCTCCACCCTTCAGAAAGCGAACAAAGTTGTCTCCAACCAGGGGGCCCATGGCGAAAAGACCTGGTTCTTTAGCACATTCAAATGTGTGTGGGTGGATATCAATGGGGTTCTTCTTGCAGGAGATAGGCTTTGCTGGATCCAGACCGAGGTACTGGCCCTGGCCCTTCAGAAAAAACAAGTTTGGATTTGTACCAATCAGCACCAGAGCCATAGAGATCTTGAATGCCTTTAGTGAGTTGTTTCCTTGCAATATGCACTTCATGTCAGACTGGAAAGACACCACACAGTGCTCAGGGAAGCTGGTGTAGTCAGGGAACAGGCTGCCATCAGAAGTTGTTTTAGTTTTGGGGCTTTGTTGGGGCTTAGAGCACATCTTAGCACAGACTGAGGAAGCAACACTTGCAGCCTGGGGTCCATTAGCAGCTGAGGACACAGCTACGCTTGTTGCATGGATCTGGGAGCACATCATGTGATACACTTTGTGATATTCTGGATACAGGGTCTTGGGCAGCTGTTTGAAAATTAGTTCAGGGTTGTCTATGTTTTTGCGAAAGACATGCAACACTGGAATGTTTTTGTTGAATGCACACAGAACAGCATCTGCAGCACTTAAGCCAGCGCCTACAATTAAAACTGGATCAGAGTTTCGGTCCAGTTTCCTCTGGCTCACAGCCAATCCCAGATCAGAGATGCTGTGGAATACAAAGGTAAGATCCTCCCCCTCTACGCCTAGCCGGGTCGGTGAATCGGATGCACCTGTGGCCAGAACTACATTCTCTGCAAACAGACAGAATGGGACATGGGTGTCATTCTGCACTCGCTGGTATCCCCTCACCTCCCACAGAGCCCCTCCTCCACCACCACCACCACCATCAACACTGTTTCCTTCAAAACCCCCATTACCCACATCTCCCACCCCTTCATTGCCCTGCCTCTTGTGTCCGTTCTCTAACCCCTCATCCTTGTGCCCCCGGCTCAGTTTCTGGACGGAGGTTACATAGGTGTTGTCAACAAAGTTCTTTTGGAGGCCCATGAGCTTTACATAGTTGCGATAGTAGGAAGATATTTCCTCTGGGGTGGCTCTGTCATTGGTTGCACCCCTGTAGAGAAGACAGAGATAAGGAGAAGACAATTTAACTGGAATGTGGTGTGACAGTTTGGGCTTCTTACAATTAAATCATTTAGCAGACGCTTTTATCCATAGCGACTTACAATTGCATGGTGCTATTACATGGAGGAGATAGGGGTTAGGCATCTTGCTCAAGGATGCTTACAGGAAGGCCAACTCTAGGGCTTGAACCTACAACCTTCCGGCTGGGAGTCCAAAACCCAGACCACTAGACTATCCTGCCCCCTTCTTCTGTTCACCACTCGTCTTACCTGCGTTTCTTGTTGATCAGGTCTCTGTAGTTTACCCCAGGTAGCTCCATCCAGATACCAAGACTAATAGTTAGCATGGAGCCTTCCATGGCCTAAAGAGAGTAAAGAGACAAATTTAAATAAAAATTAGATCTGAAGAAATCGAAATTAGGGTGAGAAGACTGAGATAAAGTTTGCATAAACAGTAATGTTTTGAGAGAATGGGAGCTGCTTACATGCCATGCACCTCCAGGTGTCGCCCTCCCCAGGACTAGATGTGGGACGTGCTGTAGTTTGTCCCTCCTCCACTGTAGGACAGGGGGGAACTCGTAGCCGAAGTCTGCGTTGGGGTGCAGGAGTGTGTCAAACAGCACTGCCACAGGGTTCCCCGATCGTCCCTCCAGACCCTCACTCAGATATTCAAGGTCCTGCAATAAATATGTAGTTAAGATGCGCATGTTTGTGTTTGTTAATGTCTACTCACCAGAGTGCCTTTACCTGTTCAGTGATGGGTAAATGCTTCATCTGCAGCAGTTTCTGGTAAAGAATTGGCTCCGGGTGCACAGTCTCTATGTCTAAGTAGGGCTTGTATCCACTCAGCAAGTAGGACAGGCAGATACCCGATGGGCCATTGCCTAAAGTGGGACGCAGGTGGGATTAGAATTGCGAACGTGACTCAAAAATCCACAGATACTGTGACCGTCTCCACAAGATTGGATGTCAACATGTGTCTGTTGAGTTGTGAGGACATGACAATTGGTAAAGATGTCAGTCAAACACTTGGGCTCACCTATGATGATCACAGGCAGGGTGAGTGGATGCTCTTGGGGCAAAGTCTCTTCCAGAAGAGGCATTGCTGCAGCCAGAGCCAGAGCCGGCACTGACAAAAGAGAAGGAGTCAGTAATACACTGTAACAGAGAGGGAAGATGCCCCCAACCTCGCCCCTACACCCCACTGCTCCCATGCTACTAGGTCAGTGTAGATGGAACAGGTTCAAACTGGCCTGCTCTCTTTGTGTCTGCTGTTGTTTTCTTTAAGCGCGGACCCTGGTGCCGTCAGCTGCCAGGTCAGCTGACCCTCAAACGTACACAGAGCGAATAATAAAAAGAAACCATCCTGTTATTGTGCCCGCCTCTGACGGACACCCACCGCCCTCCCTTTCTGTCTGGACATCACACAGGTGTCCGCAACCCGCCACACACTCCCTGTCCCACCGAACACGGCTACCCTGGTGTCGCTTCCCAAACAAAAGGTATCAGATTAACGTAGGCTCCGGTCTGTTGTTAGACTTTGCCATTGAGCATGTGTAGGCTGTGTCTGAGTGTTATGCGACAGCACCATTGTCTGCTTGGCGGGCGCTAAATCCCCCTGATCATTCCTCTGAGTGGACCCTAATCCTCTTGACCATGTTTATGTCTTTCCCGCCTTTTCCCAATGGTGGGAGGGACCATCAACCCTCCCCTCGCTCACACCCACCAGCCAATGGCACGCGTGCGCACACACACACATTCCTGCAAAACATCATCTAGCAAACTGCCAAACAATGGCCGCTGGCCTCATCACACTGAAACCCAAACATTACTCCTGCCTCGTCAACACAGCCTGTCTTTCGGGTGAGAGTCTGCCACCCTATAGCCACTAGGGTATCCTGCCCCCTTTGGTCTGGCTTCATCCCTTTCCTGTCCCCCTACCCTTCCCTCCTCTCCTCTGTCCTAGGTCTGGGAGCCCACTGTTTCTCTATGGCAATTTAGTTGTTTACCCTTTTTAGTCAAAGCAATGGGATTCCATGCATTGCTTGTCCAATGTTTTGCCTCTAGTTGGCAGATTGAAACTGGCCCTTCCACACCACTGCTCAATTAAACAATCACAAAAAAGGTTCAGTCACTGAGGCATGACAACTAAGGGGCTGGATGGAAAGGGATGACAAGTTTTTTTTTTACTGTACAGCCTTACCCTATATTGAATATTATTAATTATGATGATTATTCCACTTTGAGAACTATCTTTTGATGCAACCTGACTGAAACTGTGGCATACAAAATGGGTAATACTTTGAGGTGCCTAAATGTTTACACTTGGTTATATTAACTATACAAGGTCAATCTCTTAAGTAAATTACACCAGGAGGAATACATCATGCGAATGACTTTGTTTCCACTAACTTATTTAAATAGCAAACCAGATTATTAAATACAGAACATCCAACATGCAAGATAGCCACTGATTCGTTTTACAAAAGGCAAATTCTCAATAACAAGCGTTTTACAAATCAGTAAATTATTATGGCTGTCAAATATCTTAGCATGTGTTTATTACTACTGTATCATTGTCATTGATATGATTACTTAATAGACATTTGTTATTAGTATCTTTTTTGATCTTCTCACTCGCTTTCTTCGTTGGAACTTTCCTCACACCCTCCGCATCCGGGAAGATTGCTCATCAGAGAGCACATGCAAACCGAGGCTATGTAATCATCGTTGCATAATTTAGGTCAAACAGCCATAACCAACCGAACCCCTCAAGAAACATCTCTTAGCGGCATAATGACTTACCGCGGTGTGATTTATCTCTCGTGCTTCCCAGACGCTCCACTTATTACGGTATTACGGTGTTTTCTAACGGTATATATAGTCAGACACTGGTGGGAGGACCTATCTGGCTGAAGTCTTGCGTGAGATAACAATATGCCAACCTCTGAATCCCTCTCCTCTCCTCTCTCTCTATCTCTATCTCTCTTTGTGTCATTCGCTTCCAAATGGTAGCAAATCTGAACAGACCTGGTTTATTGAGGTCTGAACGAACATGAATGTGTTGTCGCAATGACAGATCTTCCTCGTGGAAAAAGGCACCGGTGCCTTTGATTTTATCGTCACGTGCGCTTCTCGCTCAGCTTCACAGACAGTGCGGCGAGTGTTGCGTTACGAGAGCAGAGCTCAAAGCGTCTTGGTAGGGTACAGCCTACAGTTGCGCACATACGCGTAGCCTAGGACAGTATACTGGTGAACATAAATCCATTCTTTCCTAACAATAAACTGCAGATGCAATGTGTTCCTCCTCCTTTGAGAATGGATTGGGAACAATTCGGGTAGGCTGCAGTAGCATCAATAATCACGACATTGAGGAAAATAGTTGTAAGGCAAACGTAGCATCCATAATGATTAATTCATGATTAAATAAATTATTTTATTTGCGACACCGGATACGAACATGTCCTTCCTCTCATAAGCCTATTGTACAAAATGAGGTGCTGAATTTAGACCGTAGCCTACCAGTACAGACTGATTCTTTAACAACGACCGCCCTGAATGTCTTTCACCTGGTGCCTACATTGACTATCATCGCAGAGAAGATCCGAAATAAAACCGACTGTTCTGTCAACGTGGTGAGGTAATAAAGAGTCAGTCATAAGTGCTCAGCAGTAGCCTACTCTTCTGTAATTTAACTGCTTGGCCGCTAGGAGCATCAACCTGAGAGTCAAGTTCTACCCGCTTCCACGCTTGCCCTGCCCGGACCCGCCCCACTAAGCTTATGAACCAATGAGATGAATATAATATTTAAAAAAAGAAACTTCCGTTTCCCCCTAAACACGGAAGTAAAGAAACGCCAATACGTTTGACCTGCTTTGAACCAGCATGACATGCCTGCGATCTCTTGAAGATGGTGTATATTAGTCGGATTTGCTTTCGGAAGGTGAGTAACAAGGATAGACTTAGTTAGAGGATCATTTAATATATCATAGAGCAAAATAAACTCGTTAATGTCACATTTATCATTTGTGACTTTTGGTATATCTTTAAAACTTCAGGTGGACTCAGCTGGTGGAGCTGTTGAACGTTAAAGCATATATTTTGGAAAAATACATTAGCTGAAGCGGGCTGTATTTTCTGCTTCAGAAACCTCATATTTAAAAAAAACAAAAAAACAAATGGGTTCACATTAGGGGTGAAATAATGTATGCATGTCCTGTATATGTGCCGTTTACAACGTGAGTAAAATTCCCGTTATTGTTCCCTATAAAATGAACACTGTTTTTTCTCTCTAATGCAAATTATTTCCATTTCTTTCCTCCAGTATGGAAACTTTGTGGACAATATTCGCTTATATGTCCGTGGAGGAAGTGGGGGCATGGGTCTCCCCCGTCTTGGAGGCCAGGGCGGAAAAGGAGGAGATGTTTGGGTTGTTGCAAAAAATGATATGACCCTGAAAAGGATTAAGGACAAGTACCCCCAGAAACGCTTTGTAGGTGGAGTGGGAGAAAACAGCAGGTTGGTCTCCCTGCATTGGGCACTGGCTGTCTGTTGTGAAATCAAAAAGTCAGGAGGAAAAAATCCCCTGATAATTGATGTCGATTCATGTTTTGTTTTTTGTTTTTTTAAATCTGTGATGGAAAAAAACAGCTCTAATTAATTGTTTTATTTTAATTGTAACCTTGTGTGTTTGTGCCATCTGACTTTCTACGCCAACAGCATCCGGGCTCTGAAGGGCGAGAAGGGAAAGGACGAAGAAATCAACGCCCCTGTCGGTATTGCTGTCACCACAGACGAGGGAAGAGTGCTTGGTACGTCATATAAGATGCACAACAAAGGATTTTATATACAACTCGTGTTGGTTATGTGCCTTAATAGATTAACAGATGTGTACTGCGTAGCCCTGATAAATTACAATTTACTTGCCCAGACTCTTTTATCCAAAGTGACTTACAATTACATCCTGCTATTACATAGAGCAGATGAGTGGGGGGGGTTAGGCATCTTGCTCAAGGATGCTTACAGGTAGGCCAACTCGAACCCATGACCTTCTGGCAGGGAGTCCAACCACTAGACTATCCTGCCCCTTCCTCTCCTCTTTCTGCTTCATACATACACATTTTCTTCTGCCCCCATCAAGGTGAGCTGAATGCAGAAGGCGACCGTGTGATGGTGACGCGAGGTGGACAGGGAGGGTCCTTCCATTCTGGATTTGAGCCCACTAAAGGCAAAGCCAAGCACATCCGACTAGACCTCAAACTCATCGCTGATGTGGGCTTAGTTGGGTAAGAAGACACTCTTTGTCATAATGACCCAGGCTGGATATCCCACTTTTACAATAGTAGGTAGGTAAATGTAAATGTAGGTAGGTACACATGCACAAACGTACCCAAATTGCTTCTGTTTTCCCATCATTAACAGGTTCCCCAATGCAGGGAAGTCCTCCCTACTGACAGCTCTGTCCCATGCCACTCCTCAGATTGCTAGCTATGCCTGTGAGTGTACAAAACAAACACACACATACTGCGTTTGGGTGTGCTTCAGTGTATTCATCTCTACTCCTCTATTTTGTCTTTAACTTTGTAAAATACTTGTTGTTTTACAGTCACAACGTTGAAGCCGGAGATTGGGAAAGTTATGTATAAGGATTATAAACAGGTAAGAGCCCTTTCTGGTTAAACTAGTGTTTGCAAAAACACGGTTTTTGTAAACACTATACCACTGAGTGCTTAGTGGCTCATATTCCTATCTGCCTTTCCACCTACAGCCGTGGTTCTGAGGGTGCTATAATGCATTTGAGGAGGCACTTTACCTTTTTTGTAATATTCCATTGATTCTAATTTGTTTCTTTCCATCGCTTCTTTCTGAGTGATGCACTGATGGTGTCAGTCACTATGATGCCATGGGATTGTTGTCTCTAACTGGCAGATCTCGGTAGCGGACCTCCCGGGGCTGATTGAGGGTGCTCACCTGAACAAAGGCATGGGCCACAAGTTCCTCAAGCACGTGGAGAGGACCAAGCAGCTGCTGTTTGTGGTGTGTAGTAACACGAGTAGTTGTGCTCGACGGAAACTGGAGGAGCCGCCGGCGTTTGGAGAGATTTTAGATTGTGATGGTTAGGGCTGGGTATTGGCAAGGACCTCACGATACGATACGTATCACGATACAAGGGTCACGATACGATTATATCGCG